>CANNZV010000772.1:0-44772 GCA_947561585.1 Caprella mutica
GAGAGTAGCTAATTAACAACTAACTAGTAGACTTTGACTAGTGTGAAACAATAACTAACGCAGTAGAACTCCTCTGTAGTGAACTCTTCTATAGTGAACTCCTCTGTAGACTCTAGTGAACTCTCTATAGTGAACTCTATAGTGAACTCCTCTATAGTGAACTCCTCTATAGTGAACTCCTCTATAGTGAACTCCTCTATAGTGAACTCCTCTATAGTGAACTCCTCTATAGTGAACTCCTCTATAGTGAACTCCTCTATAGTGAACTCCTATAGTGAACTCCTCTATAGTGAACTCCTCTATAGTGAACTCCTCTATAGTGAACTCCTCTATAGTGAACTCCTCTATAGTGAACTCCTCTATAGTGAACTCCTCTATAGTGAACTCCTCTATAGTGAACTCCTCTATAGTGAACTCCTCTATAGTGAACTCCTCTATAGTGAACTCCTCTATAGTGAACTCCTCTATAGTGAACTCCTCTGTAGTGAACTCCTCTATAGTGAACTCCTCTATAGTGAACTCCTCTATAGTGAACTCCTCTATAGTGAACTCCTCTATAGTGAACTCCTCTGTAGTGAACTCCTCTATAGTGAACTCCTCTATAGTGAACTCCTCTATAGTGAACTCCTCTATAGTGAACCCCTCTATAGTGAACTCCTCTATAGTGAACTCCTCTATAGTGAACTCCTCTGTAGTGAACTCCTCTATAGTGAACTCCTCTATAGTGAACTCCTCTATAGTGAACTCCTCTATAGTGAACTCCTCTATAGTGAACTCCTCTATAGTGAACTCCTCTATAGTGAACTCCTCTATAGTGAACTCCTCTATAGTGAACTCCTCTATAGTGAACTCCTCTATAGTGAACTCCTCTATAGTGAACTCCTCTATAGTGAACTCCTCTATAGTGAACTCCTCTATAGTGAACTCCTCTATAGTGAACTCCTCTATAGTGAACTCCTCTATAGTGAACTCCTCTATAGTGAACTCCTCTATAGTGAACTCCTCTATAGTGAACTCCTCTGTAGTGAACTCCTCTATAGTGAACTCCTCTATAGTGAACTCCTCTATAGTGAACTCCTCTATAGTGAACTCCTCTATAGTGAACTCCTCTATAGTGAACTCCTCTATAGTGAACTCCTCTATAGTGAACTCCTCTATAGTGAACTCCTCTATAGTGAACTCCTCTATAGTGAACTCCTCTATAGTGAACTCCTCTATAGTGAACTCCTCTATAGTGAACTCCTCTATAGTGAACTCCTCTATAGTGAACTCCTCTATAGTGAACTCCTCTATAGTGAACTCCTCTATAGTGAACTCCTCTATAGTGAACTCTTCTATAGTGAACTCCTCTATAGTGAACTCCTCTATAGTGAACTCCTCTATAGTGAATCATCCTGCACTCAGAGACATTCTGATGCACCTAAGTGTTTCGAGTTCACCCTATGGCTTGTCTCTGAAGCGAGACACTAAAGTGCATCAGTTCAATGCACTTTCATCATTTTTTCTCATCATTTTAACAAACTTATAGCTAAGACACTAAAGTGCATCGGACTGATGCACTTTAGTGCATCCAAACTATAGTTTGATGCACTAAAGTGTCTCGCTAATTTAGAGACAAAACCATAGGGTGAACTCGAGACACCTGGGTGCATTAGTTGGAGTTGTTTATTTTTCTCAGTGTGATTAGTATACTCCTGTATAGTGAACTAACCCCTGTATAGTGAACTAACCCCTGTATAGTGAACTAACCCCTGTATAGTGAACTAACCCCTGTATAGTGAACTAACCCCTGTATAGTGAACTAACCCCTGTATAGTGAACTAACCCCTGTATAGTGAACTAACTCCTGTATAGTGAACTAACCCCTGTATAGTGAACTAACCCCTGTATAGTGAACTAACCCCTGTATAGTGAACTAACGCCTGTATAGTGAACTAACCCCTGTATAGTGAACTAACCCCTGTATAGTGAACTAACCCCTGTATAGTGAACTAACCCCTGTATAGTGAACTAACCCCTGTATAGTGAACTAACCCCTGTATAGTGAACTAACCCCTGTATAGTGAACTAACTCCTGTATAGTGAACTAACCCCTGTATAGTGAACTAACGCCTGTATAGTGAACTAACCCCTGTATAGTGAACTAACCCCTGTATAGTGAACTAACCCCTGTATAGTGAACTAACCCCTGTATAGTGAACTAACCCCTGTATAGTGAACTAACCCCTGTATAGTGAACTAACCCCTGTATAGTGAACTAACCCCTGTATAGTGAACTAACCCCTGTATAGTGAACTAACTCCTGTATAGTGAACTAACCCCTGTATAGTGAACTAACCCCTGTATAGTGAACTAACCCCTGTATAGTGAACTAACGCCTGTATAGTGAACTAACCCCTGTATAGTGAACTAACCCCTGTATAGTGAACTAACTCCTGTATAGTGAACTAACCCCTGTATAGTGAACTAACCCCTGTATAGTGAACTAACTCCTGTATAGTGAACTAACCCCTGTATAGTGAACTAACCCCTGTATAGTGAACTAACCCCTGTATAGTGAACTAACCCCTGTATAGTGAACTAACCTCTATAGTGAACATATTTAGTTTCATCAAACTCCATAAGTTTTTCTATGAATCTCTATATAGTAAATTAGTTATATTTCATTATAGAGGAGTTCTACCAGTGCAACTCCTCCATAGTGAAGTCATTTGTAGTGAACCATTCAGATTTTAAAAGTTCTTAGAAAATGAAATAACCTGTATAATGAATTTTTTCCACAAAGAGAGAAATTATTTTTTGCAGTCAGACATGAAAAGACCTGTTTTCATTACAATCTCATATCCTCTATAGTGTACTAGTTGAAGTTCACTATAGAGGAGTTTTACCTAGTACATTTTGACTAGTGTAGTAAAATAACTAACCAGTACATTTTGACTAGTGTAGTAAAATAACTAACCAGTACATTTTGACTAGTGTAGTAAAATAACTAACCAGTACATTTTGACTAGTGTAGTAAAATAACTAACCAGTACATTTTGACTAGTGTAGTAAAATAACTAACCAGTACATTTTGACTAGTGTAGTGAAATAACTAACCAGTACATTTTGACTAGTGTAGTAAAATAACTAACCAGTATATTTTGACTAGTGTAGTAAAATAACTAACCAGTACATTTTGACTAGTGTAATAAAATAACTAACCAGTACATTTTGACTAGTGTAGTAAAATAACTAACCAGTACATTTTGACTAGTGTAATAAAATAACTAACCAGTACATTTTGACTAGTGTAGTAAAATAACTAACCAGTACATTTTGACTAGTGTAAGACATTAGCTAGATTTAACTAGTGCTAGAAATCTCTCTAACTGATACCGTAGATAACAGTAAGTGATCCCCTAGATTTTTTTTTTATTTAGTATAGGTATATCGTTTTTATTCGATAACATAAGATGTGTTGGTAATTGAATGTTGTATAAATAAATAAAAATCCGTGAAAATGAATATAATATACAAGTCAGTGACAATTATACGTTTCAATAACATTGGAATAATTTTATCTTATTGAATTATTTGAACTGAGATGTTTTAAACAAATATACTTATTGTAAAACCTGTATTTTTCCTTGTACTATGTGCTTTGTTTAAATAAACTATTTATTATTTTAAATAAAAAACTAAAATCGAAAACTGATATTAGTTTTTATCTATAGTCATGTCTTGAGGTTAGACTATCAGATATGTATTTTAACTATACAGGATGTAACTTAGATATCGATGTGAGAGATGTATATCGTATATCTTACCAATAGGATATATCTAACACAATTGGAATGTATATGGATATGTGTATAATACATCTAAAATATGGATATATGTACTATATCTGAAATATATAGCTTTAAACTGTATTATATATATCTTATTCATGACGTACCTACAAGAACGATAATTTTTAGCTTAGTTGATATTTCTTGTTATTTATATTATATGAGATATATCTTTATCTAAACTTCTAATGAATATATATTTATATATCTAATATGGTTTATAAAGATGAAGATATATCTGTTTTCTATAGGATATATCGCAGCATTTCTCCAATCTCTTCTCAGTGGTATAGAAACAGGTTAGTAACCTATACCTAAATAAAAACACTGTTACTGTGAAATATGTGCAACGGAGTAGCTTTTATGCATACATGAGCATGCCAAATGAGTTTAAACTCTAAAAACCTTTGCTCTACTTATGTACTGATCTTTAAATTAATTACGTTGTTTATTGTACTATTTTATTTAGAGTGTGAGATAGAGCTTTAATTCTTAATTTCATTTTTATCTTATATTTTTATTTCTACTATACTATACAATAGTCACTAACTATTGAATAGTGCTAAATAGTCACTAACTATTGAATAGTGTTAAATAGTTTCTTCCTACCCTTACCTGTTGAGTACTCAGGTATTTCCTCTACCGTGAGAGGCTGCATAACTTAGAGGATAGGAATTAAAAAGTACATGAGTCCTTTCGAAGGGTTGGACTTGAAGGTGTTCATATCAAGGACATTGACCTTAAAAGTCAATGTCCTTGAGGGTAATCATATTTAAGGACAATAACCAAAATTATATAAACAAAATGACCTTAAACAAAAATGACCTTAATTTATATTTACTTTCAACCGGCATAACCTTTAAAGTACATTAAATTTAAAGAATATTGACCTTTACTGCCCGATATTAAAGGACATTGACCTTTGCTACCCGATAGTAAAGGACATTGATCTTTATTAACTGATATTGACCTTTGCTACCCGATAGTAAAGGACATTGACTTACAATCTTTCTGTACTAAATATCGGAATATTCCCGATATTGTTTGTTAGCATTGCTATCTATTTTAATTCTTCATCGTATTTAGTAGAATAATTAGTAGGTAAGTTATCACATATGTAGCAATGAAAATATATTATGTATATTAAATATATTATGTATATTAAATATATTATGTATATTAAATATATTATGTATATTAAATATATTATAGGTTTATTATATTTATTATGGCCCCCAGGGGCTCTATCCTGAAGCTGTCTATGGTGAATGGAAGAGAAGGGGGGTGGCGTCCCTTGGGTTCTGAACTGTTGTAATTTGGATTATGGATTGTCTTTTTTCATTTTTACCATGTTTATTATTTTTTTAACGCTTCTTGCAGTTTTAGAGGATAGCGCTATGGTTATGCTCTTCAACTACGAGGTATTAGATTTTGTGTTAGGTAGACTCGTAGGCTTCATTTACTATCACCTCTTCATTTTCCTCTTCCATCCGTGAGTGCAGCCACCAGTGCTTGTGTCCCGTTTCGTCACATCTCTTGGTAAGTGACTGCATTCACGGAGTAGCTTTTCTGCATCCATGAGCATTGTCACCGACGGTGGTAAGTGACTTTGTTCATGGAGCCACTTTCCTTTCTGACTGCTTCTTCTAGTCCCTTGTACTTAATTTCCTTTTGACGTCAGCGGAATAGTCACGAAATGACTATTAGTCACCCCTACTTAAAACAAAAAAATATTATGTATATTAAATTTATTATGTTTATTAAATTTATTATGTTTATTAAATTTATTATGTTTATTAAATTTATTATGTTTATTAAATTTATTATGTTTATTAAATTTATTATGTTTATTAAATTTATTATGTTTATTAAATTTATTATGTTTATTAAATTTATTATGTTTATTAAATTTATTATGTTTATTAAATTTATTATGTTTATTAAATTTATTATGTTTATTAAATTTATTATGTTTATTAAATTTATTATGTTTATTGAATTTATTATGTTTATTAAATTTATTATGTTTATTAAATTTATTATGTTTACAAAGTTAATTGTTTGAAATATTCAATTAATAGCATGAATTCGATTCTAAAATTTATTGTAATTAATGCAGCCTTAATTAATCCATACATAACATTTGGTAGTACTATCACTTGTACATTCACACTGATAGTACTATCACTTGTACATTCACACTGATAGTACCATCACTCACTGCGTTCATACTCACTGATAGTACTATCTACTCCATTACTTTCCATATAACTCTATATGTTGTTGGTAGATGGCGGCACCGCATGCGCATCATTGCTTTATATTGCCAGTGTATTTAAACAGAACATGAACATCTGAACCACATAAATAACATGAACAACATGGTCCACATAAATAACTTGTACAAGCTTAATTTAAATGGAAAATACGATATGAATAGTCTAATGAAGTAATTTCTAATATATATCGTCTGGTGATGTATGTAGGACAATAGAATTCAAAGTACTTCAAATTGTCATTATTTATCGTCAATTATCGTAATAAATGATATTCTTACTACTGACTATAGTTTATAGTCAGTTATCGTTAGAGATGATATTCTTACTACTGACTATAGTTTATAGTCAATTATCGTTAGAGATGATATTCTTACTATAGAATATAGTTTATAGTCAGCTATCGTTAGAGATGATATTCTTACTACTGACTATAGTTTATAGTCAATTATCGTTAGAGATGATATTCTTACTATAGAATATAGTTTATAGTCAGCTATCGTTAGAGATGATATTCTTACTACTGACTATAGTTTATAGTCAATTATCGTTAGAGATGATATTCTTACTACTGACTATAGTTTATCGTCAGTTATCGTTAGAGATGATATTCTTACTATAGAATATAGTTTATAGTCAGCTATCGTTAGAGATGATATTCTTACTACTGACTATAGTTTATAGTCAATTATCGTTAGAGATGATATTCTTACTATTGACTATAGTTTATAGTCAATTATCGTTATAGATGATATTCTTAAATACTATTCAATATAATTTTCGATTGAACCTAACTATCGGTGAAAAAAGTTAACTAACTGTTTGCAGGAGTGCCTTGTATCTAACCTTTCAAGTTAAAATAACTATCAGTGATAGGGAGTGGTGATTGATTTAATACACTGAAGGGCCGTACACACGCAGTGTTTTTTGAGTCTTTCCACCAGACTTTTTGCTAAGCTCCTCCTACTTTTTCCACGAGAATATAAGAAAAAATGATATAATTATTATTTATTTCAGTTGGTATCCATGATACCTGCAGGTATCATGGATACCAACTGAAATAAATAATAATTTTTTCTCATATTCAAAAATTTCGTGGAAAAAGTAGGAGGAGCTTAGCAAAAAGTTTTGTTGGAAAGACTTAAAAAACACTGCGTGTGTACGGCCCTTAATAGTTAAGTAATAGATTGAGGTATAATTAATTTGTTAACCTATTAAATCCAATTGCCCGAAGTGATAGGTATTCAAAATGTCATGTAAACTATCTATTTCAGGCATGACATTTATAACATGACATTTATACGGTATGTGAATATTAATTCAACATTTTTAGAAATAGTTGAATATGGAATAAAATTATTATATTACATTAATCATTGGGGAAATTGATTTATAACTTTAATATTATATTTCTGAGCATTCTATATAGGAGATACCCTTCTGCCTGAATTATTTACCTTTAGTATTAGTTATTTAATTCCTAACATCATAAATGTTCAGTCAAAAAAGTTTATACGTAATGATTTAATGAGAGTTTACTAATTGTAATGCTTGTAGATATTTTGAAATTGGTCTGAGTACACGATGACAAATTTGTAAGATTTGAAAATAATAGAAAATTAGAAAACTGTGATTTGTGAAATTAGCATAATGCAGTGACTCTTTTCTCTGATGGTACATCATCACAGTGACTCTTTTCTCTGATAGTACATCATCACAGTGACTCTTTTCTCTGATAGTACATCATCACAGTGACTCTTTTCTCTGATGGTACATCATCACAGTGACTCTTTTCTCTGATAGTACATCATCACAGTGACTCTTTTCTCTGATAGTACATCATCACAGTGACTCTTTTCTCTGATGGTACATCATCACAGTGACTCTTTTCTCTGATAGTACATCATCACAGTGACTCTTTTCTCTGATAGTACATCATCACAGTGACTCTTTTCTCTGATAGTACATCATCACAGTGACTCTTTTCTCTGATAGTACATCACCACAGTGACTCTTTTCTCTGATAGTACATCATCACAGTGACTCTTTTCTCTGATAGTACATCACCACAGTGACTCTTTTCTCTGATAGTACATCATCACAGTGACTCTTTTCTCTGATAGTACATCATCACAGTGACTCTTTTCTCTGATAGTACATCACCACAGTGACTCTTTTCTCTGATAGTACATCACCACAGTGACTCTTTTCTCTGATAGTACATCACCACAGTGACTCTTTTCTCTGATAGTACCACAAGGTACACCTCTATTTACTCAATAAGGTCACAGGTGGCTATAGACACTACCAACTACAATAGAAAAGTCTAACCTTTCATTTCAAATTACAGTACCTATTTCCAATCGTCCTCAGTGTATAATTTAACACAACACATGTTTACAACAATATGTTCATGATTATAATAAAATAGTGAAAGAAATAATTTGATAAATTACATACACATTGTACTGCACACTTTTTATTGACTAAATAAACAAAAAACAAATTGAAAAAAGATGTCCAACTTTATTTGAATCTTAAAAAATTGATTTATTTCTTTACCTGGTATACTACTTACTTGTTAAATGGATGGTATATTTCTATACCTGGTATACTACTTACTTGTTAAATAGATGGTATATTTCTATACCTGGTATACTACTTACTTGTTAAATAGATGGTATATTTCTATACCTGGTATACTACCTACTTATCAAATAGATGGTATATTCCTATACCTGGTATACTACTTACTTATCAAATAGATGGTATATTCCTATACCTGGTATACTACTTACTTATCAAATAGATGGTATATTCCTATACCTGGTATATAAAATACAAATATACTGATAATTATATTCCTAGGTATATCACTCTAATTTTAGACCAAGGTTAGTAAACCATTTTAATGACGCTACACGTATTATATTTTCAAAATTGCTTAACATTAATATTTTTATTTTCCTTTAAAGGTTAGACCTATACTGATGTAAAGAATAAATTATCAACCGCTATGTGAATTGCTGGTAATAATAAACCTACAGATTTAACTAACAAATTAAAACATTGTATATCAGATTATCATATCAATTCTTAAATATCTATTTTCGTAATTAATATTAATATTCTCATTCAAGATGATTTAATTGTTCTAAATAGTACTATTTTAAAATTACCCAATCTTTTATTTTTTAAATTCATAAAATTTTCATTGAGAAATTCTTGTTTTATTATCTACTAACTATTTTCGACACTAAAATAACATGTTCCAAATAAAAATAATCGACAAATATAATGAAATATTCCTTACACATACAAGAGTATAGTTTTCTTATGTAAACACCAATAAATCAACGTACTGTAGCACCAATACCGCATGGTAGTACCGGTTACAATTTTTTCATAAATGTCAGAAACAGCTGCTCTGTCTTATATCATGTTTACTAATCAGTACTTCTTATAAATAAAGGCATGCTACTTTTATAGGTTAAACAGACCTATAAAATATAGTCTTACACGTTATGAATTATAGGCATACGTTATGAATTATAGACATACGTTATAAAATATAGTCTTACACGTTATGAATTATAGGCATACGTTATAAATTATAGGCATACGTTATGAATTATAGGCATACGTTATAAATTATAGGCATACGTTATAAATTATAGGCATACGTTATGAATTATAGGCATACGTTATAAATTATAGGCATACGTTATAAATTATAGGCATACGTTATAAATTATAGGCATACGTTATAAATTATAGGCATACGTTATGAATTATAGGCATACGTTATAAATTATAGGCATACGTTATAAATTATAGGCATACGTTATAAATTATAGGCATACGTTATGAATTATAGGCATACGTTATAAATTATAGGCATACGTTATAAATTATAGGCATACGTTATAAATTATAGGCATACGTTATAAATTATAGGCATACGTTATAAATTATAGGCATACGTTATAAATTATAGGCATACGTTATAAATTATAGGCATACGTTATAAATTATAGGCATACGTTATAAATTACAGGCATACGTTATAAATTATAGGCATGGAATATAGAACACGTTGACATAGTTATATTTTTATACTGTGAAACGTTTTGCTGTAAAAAAATTACAACTAGAACGCACAGTCGTAGAGCGAATATCTTCACCGCCGCTTCATTTTTTGTTCCTCTTGAGTTATAAATGACCTTGACCTTTGACCGGATCGCTCCAAATGGTTCCTGGACATTGACCAATCGTCGCACTAAATTTCAGGCAATTTTGTTGAATACTTTTTGAGTTATGCGAATAAAATTTTTATAAATAAATTCCTATGTTATTCGTACGGGGATAAATATTACTTATTAAAACATAATCCTCTGTAATTTTGCGAAGGTGATATTTATAGGTATAGAACTTTTCTCCGGTTGGTTCACCGGGAAAATGTAAAGCTCTTCACACGTTTCCAATAACATGATTTAAATCATTTTATTCGTGAAAAAAAAGGATGTAATTTTGCATTCTTATGAAATTAATAAATTATTTACCCATTTCAGTTCACTATCACACTTTAATTTCACTGATGGTAAATAGTAAACCTCTTAATAACTACCATTTAACAATGATAATTAATTATTTTAAAATATTTAAAGAACATTTTATTATATGTAAAAATACTAAATAAAATTGTAAGTTTTATTCTTTTTTCACTTAGTTGTTTGATAATTAATTTATATTTCTTTATCTAATTGATGCCCTGTCCAGCATCTTTTCAATAGCATTTTACTATTGCATTTTTAAATATTAAATTGAAAGATTATGGCTAATTTATGAGAGTAGGTCTTTTTTCTGATGAATTGATTACTTTGTTTATATTGAAATAAAATATGGTAATTTCTTAATTATCGGTCAGTTCCACATTTTCGGACACGTAAGAAAAAACGATATAATAATAATTATTTAATTTATATTTTAGTTGGTATCCATGCAGGTATCATGGATACTAATTGAAATATAAATTAAATAATTATTATTATATCGTTTTTTCTTACGTGTCCGAAAATGTGGAACTGACCGATAATAAAGAACTAACCCTATTCACAGAAAAAAAAAATAACAATGAAGTAAAAGATACACCAATTAAAGTTACAGGAAGAGTTACACTTGCTTCACAATTAGCAACACAAAATTTCAAATTTCAAGACCATATATAAAATTCACCATTATTCCAATGTGATATATTGGAACACATTTATACCACATAGTATTGTACTGATAAAAAGGTAGTATATCACTATCAATTACTCTATACACAGTAACTGCAAAGTAACCACACAGTTACTCTATACACAGTAACTGCAAAGTAACCACACAGTTACTCTATTCACAGTAACTGCAAAGTAACCACGCAGTTACTCTATACACAGTAACTGCAAAGTAACCACACAGTTACTCTATTCACAGTAACTGCAAAGTAACCACACAGTTACTCTATTCACAGTAACTGCAAAGTAACCACACAGTTACTCTATTCACAGTAACTGCAAAGTAACCACACAGTTACTCTATTCACAGTAACTGCAAAGTAACCACACAGTTACTCTATACACAGTAACTGCAAAGTAACCACACAGTTACTCTATTCACAGTAACTGCAAAGTAACCACACAGTTACTCTATTCACAGTAACTGCAAAGTAACCACACAGTTACTCTATTCACAGTAACTGCAAAGTAACCACACAGTTACTCTATACACAGTAACTGCAAAGTAACCACACAGTAACTGTAAAGTAACCACACAGTTACTCTATTCACAGTAACTGCAAAGTAACCACACAGTTACTCTATACACAGTAACTGCAAAGTAACCACACAGTTACTCTATACACAGTAACTGCAAAGTAACCACACAGTTACTCTATTCACAGTAACTGCAAAGTAACCACACAGTTACTCTATTCACAGTAACTGCAAAGTAACCACACAGTTACTCTATTCACAGTAACTGCAAAGTAACCACACAGTTACTCTATACACAGTAACTACAAAGTAACCACACAGTTACTCTATTCACAGTAACTGCAAAGTAACCACACAGTTACTCTATTCACAGTAACTGCAAAGTAACCACACAGTTACTCTATACACAGTAACTGCAAAGTAACCACACAGTAACTGCAAAGTAACCACACAGTTACTCTATTCACAGTAACTGCAAAGTAACCACACAGTTACTCTATTCACAGTAACTGCAAAGTAACCACACAGTTACTCTATACACAGTAACTGCAAAGTAACCACACAGTTACTCTATTCACAGTAACTGCAAAGTAACCACACAGTTACTCTATTCACAGTAACTGCAAAGTAACCACACAGTTACTCTATTCACAGTAACTGCAAAGTAACCACACAGTTACTCTATACACAGTAACTGCAAAGTAACCACACAGTTACTCTATTCACAGTAACTGCAAAGTAACCACACAGTTACTCTATTCACAGTAACTGCAAAGTAACCACACAGTAACTGCAAAGTAACCACACAGTTACTCTATTCACAGTAACTGCAAAGTAACCACACAGTTACTCTATACACAGTAACTGCAAAGTAACCACACAGTTACTCTATTCACAGTAACTGCAAAGTAACCACACAGTTACTCTATACACAGTAACTGCAAAGTAACCATGCAGTTACTCTATTCACAGTAACTGCAAAGTAACCACGCAGTTACTCTATTCACAGTAACTGCAAAGTAACCACGCAGTTACTCTATTCACAGTAACTGCAAAGTAACCACGCAGTTACAGCTCAGTCTCACATCTTCTTTTCAAATTTCTCAGAGTTTTTTTTTTCTTTTCGTCTCAGCAAAGGACATTAATTTGACTTTATGGAAATTTTACAACTCACTGGAGTCTTCCTGAAACAGTTACTCATGCAGTTACTCGTGCAGTTACTCAGTTACTCATGCAGTTACTCGTACAGTTACTCGTGCAGTTACTCATGCAGTTACTCATGCAGTTACTCATGCAGTTACTCATGCAGTTACTCATGCAGTTACTCATGCAGTTACTCGTGCAGTTACTCGTGCAATTACTCGTGCAGTTACTCATGCAGTTACTCGTGCAGTTACTTATACAGTTACTCAGTTATTCACGCAGTTACTCAGTAACTCGCACAGTTACTCATGCAGTTACTCGTGCAGTTACTCATGCAGTTACTCGTGCAGTTACTTATACAGTTACTCAGTTATTCACACAGTTACTCAGTAACTCGCACAGTTACTCAGTAACTCGCGCAGTTACTCAGTAACTCGTGCAGTTACTCAGTAACTCGCGCAGTTACTCAGTAACTCGCGCAGTTACTCATGCAGTTACTCGTGCAGTTACTCATGCAGTTACTCGTGCAGTTACTTATACAGTTACTCAGTTATTCACGCAGTTACTCAGTAACTCGCGCAGTTACTCATGTAGTTACTCAGTTATTCACGCAGTTACTCAGTTACTCATGCAGTTACTCGTGCAGTTACTACAATATATTTCAGTAATTATTTATTTCACAATTTAACAATTACAATAGATTAATTATATTAATTGATTTATTACGATTCTTTCAACTCATTAATTAAAGTTATTATATAAGTGTAATTCATTTTATTCACATTATTTCAATAGTTTTACTATAGTAAATAATGAATCATTTTCTCCTGGAGTCGGAGTGAAATTCTCTGCCATTTTAATGCTAACAAATTTCTAAAAGGAAAAGCTTTCTAATCGTTAATATAAGATATGCTTTAGCATTAATGCATCTTTATTTATTATTTATTGTTATTTATTATTTCTAATCGTTAATATGAGACATGCTTTAGCATTAATGCATCTTTATTTATTATTTATTGTTATTTATTATTTCTAGTCGTTAATATAAGATATGCTTTAGCATTAATGCATCTTAATTTATTATTTATTGTTATTTATTATTTCTAATCGTTAATATGAGACATGCTTTAGCATTAATGCATCTTTATTTATTATTTATTGTTATTTATTATTTCTAGTCGTTAATATAAGATATGCTTTAGCATTAATGCATCTTAATTTATTATTTATTGTTATTTATTATTTCTAGTCGTTAATATAAGACATGCTTTAGCATTAATGCATCTTTATTTATTATTTATTGTTATTTATTGTTTCTAGTCGTTAATATGAGACATGCTTTAGCATTAATGCATCTTTAGTTATTTATTCAACATTTTCTATGTTTTCATAGTTTATTGTAATTTTAATCCGAAGTGGTTGGTTTTGAAGCCAGGGAAATTATTTAATTTTGTAAAATAAATAAAAAAATTTATCCTAACGTTTTTAATATGGGTTATTTATTTTTTTTACTACCATCATAATTTAAATGAACAAGATTTGATTTATGAAATATTTTTAAATTATATTTCGAGGTTAATGAAGAAGTTAGTATTTATTTTTAATGCTTTTAATTATTTGCTAAACATTTTCCTACCATTTAATAACAGTATTAAAAATGTTATGTTACAAGGTATGACTATATTTTCATGAGTTATTTTACTAATATCATATTAAAATTTTAATCCAGTAATTTATTAACATTTGGTAATTTTATCTTTACCCTTTGTTTCTAATTATATCAATATCCATATAAGATATATCATAAAATATATCTATATATTAAATATATCTATATATTAAATATATCTATATCATAACTATGTTCGTTTTTCACCATTCCATCACACGTTATATCTTTTACATTTAAAGTAATTAGATTTAGTCAATAATAGGTAACGGTTATTAATTAATTAATATTAATTATATTATATAACTCTATTATGAATACTCAGTAGAATAATAATAATCTTATTCTATTATTCAATTCGAATGGTGTTGATAAAATATTACGATTGTCAATGGATAACATATTACGCTAATAATGGAATAACTCTATAGTAATGTTAATAGTTATTATTATATCATGTATAAAAGATGAACTGCGATGGAGGCAATTGCTTCCATACTACCTTCATTGCTGCCTTCATTGCTTACTACCTTCATTGCTTACTACCTTCATTGCTTACTACCTTCATTGCTTACTACCTTCATTGCTTACTACCTTCATTGCTTACTACCTTCATTGCTTACTACCTTCATTGCTTACTACCTTCATTGCTTATTACCTTCATTGCTTATTACCTTCATTGCTTATTACCTTCATTGCTTATTACCTTCATTGCTTTCTTATTACCTTCATTGCTTTCTTATTACCTTCATTGTTTCCTTATTGCCTTCATTGCTGCCTTCATTGCTTATTACCTTCATTGCTTATTACCTTCATTGCTTATTACCTTCATTGCTTATTACCTTCATTGCTTATTACCTTCATTGCTTAATACCTTCATTGCTTATTACCTTCATTGCTTATTACCTTCATTGCTTATTACCTTCATTGCAACCTTCATTGCTTACTACCTTCATTGCTTATTACCTTCATTGCTTTCTTATTACCTTCATTGTTTCCTTATTGCCTTCATTGCTGCCTTCATTGCTTATTACCTTCATTGCTTATTACCTTCATTGCAGCCTTCATTGCTTATTACCTTCATTCTTTATTACCCTTATTGCTTACTGCCTTTATTACTGCCTTCATACATTATTTTACTGCATGAATAAATCCTGATGACTTGTGAATTTTTCATGTCTACTCTTCGTAAAATTTGGTAGAGAAAAACTCATAAAAAACACTCTGTGTGTAGTAGTGTGTGGTGTGTAGTAGTGTGTGTGGTGTGTAGTAGTGTGTGTGGTGTGTAGTAGTGTGTGTGGTGTGTAGTAGTGTGTGTGGTGTGTAGTAGTGTGTGTGGTGTGTAGTAGTGTGTGTGGTGTGTAGTAGTGTGTGTGGTGTGTAGTAGTGTGTGTGGTGTGTAGTAGTGTGTGTGGTGTGTAGTAGTGTGTGTGGTGTGTAGTAGTGTGTGTGGTGTGTAGTAGTGTGTGTGGTGTGTAGTAGTGTGTGTGGTGTGTAGTAGTGTGTGTGGTGTGTAGTAGTGTGTGTTTCAGGATAATACCTACATAATATACTACATCAAATAGTGACAATAATAACGTGATATACAAAGAGTATATCAAGCAATATTAACTACATGTTATAGCACATCAAATAGTGATAGTAACTAAATCACATACAAAGAGTACATCATATCTATACTATAATAAGAGCCACGTCTGTGTGTCTGTCTGTGTGTCACACTTTTATTAAGTAATACATATTAAAAGGAGAAACAAATCATTTGTGGCAGTATCATGACTACGGGCTACAATAATATTGACACTAATTATTAAAAAAAATTATATTTTGGCTTTTGAATTTTTTTGTTCAATCAGAATATGTTTATCCATAATACATTCTTGTATTCGAATATAATTTAGATTCAATAACAGGTACTGTACTAGAAGCGATAATAACTACATGGCATACAAAGACTATATCAAGCAATAATAACTACAAGTACAGTACATCATGTACTGCCTAAGTCAAGTACTAGCTAGCAATCAGCTGGCCAGACAGTTACCGACTCCTTTATTGCTGATAGTGTTCTGCTTTATAGATATGTCATGGCATTAGGGCCTCTTATTGATATCAGATATCTATTGGTGCTCTTCTTATAGAAGTGAGGGATGATTGTTTCTAGCATTCGGAGTTGTGTCGTTTGAACCATTTGTCATGTGGCTTATAATGTGGATAGTAATGACTAAAAGATAATTATATAGTTTTGTTTTGCTTTGAGATAACTAGGGTTATGACAATATGCGTTTGTAATCATAGATCCTGAGAATATTATAGACGGAGAGAATTAAAGAGTATTGAATGGTTCTACACCAGCGGTATATAGTATTCGATACCATTTCATTTCGTCTGTGATATTCTTAAGATCTATGATTTTAAACGAATATTGTCACAACCCTAGAAATAACTAATGATCATCATTTTTCGATTACAAGTACAAGAAAATATAGTTTAAATTTATTCTCAGCAGTTTTACGACACAAACGATTCATTAATTTTAAAGGATATATTTGTTTATTCTCGTATGTCCTAAGTTTACCTATATATTACAAGAATATCGTAAAATTATTTGTTCTTCACTTTCAAATTAATTCAGGCCATAAAAAAATTAATTCTCCCCATTTATAACACTTTTCCAAATTCGTTGCTCTTCTTTCTCCAACTTCAGGAGCAATAAAGAGTGACATTTCGCCACCTTTCCGTCAGTGTTGTCGGCAAGATTATACACTGCACATCCTGATAACCTCGTGATAACGGCAACAATTCTGACAAGTCAGCACTAGAGCTCCCGTGAACGATGTCTATAAAAAGTCCGAGGGACGGTTTTACTTGCTGTGAAACTGCTCACACTCTCTCCCATGGCAGTCAACATCGGCCAGAAACTGCCGCCGTGCATTTTCCCGCAATATCCAGAGCCGCTTTACGGTTGTAAATTACTCTGTTTTTTGTGTTTGTGAAATGATAGAGCGATGCAGAGGGCTTCTTCTTCTCCACTTTTATTCAAATCAGTCGACTATAAGCTTCTTATTTGCCGAAAAAAGTTGCTAGGTAGCGATCTATTTGCCTCCAGTTTTATCTTGTTTTGGTATTTATTCTTATATTCCACTTGCTAGGATTTACTCAATGGATTGAACGGTTAAGTCCAATGTCTGAATAAACTAAATCTAGCTCTGTGAATTTAATCGGGATTATTTATTATTATTATATCATTTTGTAGTATGCTAATAAGGCGTGGATAATTAAGATATCCTAATAAAACGTGGAAAATTATCGAAATAAAAGACAATAAACCATTAACGTTACAACATTATTATAAATAACGATGGAGTCGAATAAATTATCAAAATGGTATTTGTTTACCGAATACAGTAGCTGATTGAAACTCAATGATAATCGATTAGAAGTTTCTAAAATATTACCAGCCGTTTTATTGCCTTCCTTCAGTGCAATCATTCAGTAACTTCCCTCATTGCTCACATTGTTTATATCTCTTTGTGAGTTTGTAGCAAAATGCCCTCACTAAGTTCTCCCATAAATTGTTCTCTCTTTGTTCGACGCACTGGAGGAAGATATAAAAGGGGGCTCTGATTAACGCGGAGTCAGTCTCTTTTTAGCGCCGCTAGTGAGAGGGTGTGTGTGCATGCGTGCGCGGGCCATTTTATACTAGCAGATAACACGCTGCGTTTTCACTGCTCAGTTTACGCCTCTTCAATTAATGAATGGAAAGCAGTCTCTACTAGCGTTTCTACCACCATTCATTTAACCGTGATTAATTGAAGAGGCGTTTTATCGGCTAATGCAGAATGGGCTGATTTTATTATAATTAGATTTAGGACTGACTGTCAAAACACAGTGCTCTACATTTCAATTCCAGGCTCTGCAATAACACCAGTGGATTTCTACTCATCTTCTCAGCTGTCACGCATACAAACTTTTAGGTATTCTTTTCTCCCTCTTGTTTTGATGACTGAGGGATATGCGATATCTCTGACCATCTAAAATCATACCAACTACAAATCTATTCGCTTAGTACGAAACTTTTAAAAATGTTTCTATTTCGGACTTAAAATATTAAACATTTTGATTATTATTCTTAACTTTCCCGGTTTTATTTCAGTATATCTTTTATAAGTTCAGATACAAATTGCAGTTTAACTTTGTAACAATGTTATATTTTGTACTCACATCAAGATTGACAGTGATATTGTTCTGAAGTTTGATTATCGGCAATAAAGTTAAACTCTGGCTAACTGTTAGCCAACTGATTACGCCAGCCTTTCTTAAATCTGAAATTCTCTCATATCTGCAATGTATAAACAACTTTTAACTCGTACAACTTTGTATAAAATAACAACTTTTAACTCTTACAACTTTGTATAAAATAACAACTTTTAACTCGTACAACTTTGTATAAAATAACAACTTTTAACTCATACAACTTTGTATAAAATAACAACTTTTAACTCTTACAACTTTGTATAAAATAACAACTTTTAACTCGTACAACTTTGTATAAAATAACAACTTTTAACTCTTACAACTTTGTATAAAATAACAACTTTTAACTCGTACAACTTTGTATAAAATAACAACTTTTAACTCATACAACTTTGTATGAAATAACAACTTTTAACTCTTACAACTTTGTATAAAATAACAACTTTTAACTCTTACAACTTTGTATGAAATAACAACTTTTGGTGCATCTGTGATTTTTTATTACTGTAAGTAATACATGTGTAAGTTTTTACTACATTTATTACTTCAAATTATTACATTTATGATTTGTACTACATTTATTACTTTAAATGATTACATTAAGTTACTACATGAGTCTAAGTCTATTACAAGAAATCAATTCATTTACAAATTACTGTCCATTATTTATAATCACATTGATTATTTGTGCAGTAATATTTGAATTCAATTATCGAAATGGAAGTCATTTAATTATTTACTCTCATAAAATCAACACATTCGAATATTAGTTTGTATTAGACATAACTAGTACATTAGATTATTATATGTAGTGTGTACTGTCTTATAGTACACAGTACATGGTTATATGTACTGTTTAGTGTCTTGCAGTACACAGTACATGATTATATGTACTGTTTAGTGTCTTATAGTACAGTACATGATTATATGTACTGTTTAGTGTCTTATAGTACACAGTACATGATTATATGTACTGTTTAGTGTCTTATAGTACAGTACATGGTTATATGTACTGTTTAGTGTCTTATAGTACACAGTACATGATTATATGTACTGTTTAGTGTCTTATAGTACACAGTACATGATTATATGTACTGTTTAGTGTCTTATACATAGTACAGTACATGGTGCAGAGTACATACTGTAACCAGATACTTTTACAGATAGGAAATTAATACACATTGGTGGAGATGAATACTAATTATAGGTTAGCAGTGTAAGAGGTATGTGCTCTGTGCACGGTGTAGAGTAGTGCACTGTGCATGGTGTAGAGTAGTGCACTGTGCATGGTGTAGAGTAGTGCACTGTGCATGGTGTAGAGTAGTGCACTGTGCATGGTGTAGAGTAGTGCACTGTGCATGGTGTAGAGTAGTGCACAGTGCATAGTTCTGTAGAGTAGTGCACAGTGCATGGTGTAGAGTAGTGCACTGTGCATGGTGTAGAGTAGTGCACAGTGCATGGTGTAGAGTAGTGCACTGTGCATGGTGTAGAGTAGTGCACTGTGCATGGTGTAGAGTAGTGCACTGTGCATGGTGTAGAGTAGTGCACTGTGCATGGTGTAGAGTAGTGCACTGTGCATGGTGTAGAGTAGTGCACAGTGCATAGTTCTGTAGAGTAGTGCACAGTGCATGGTGTAGAGTAGTGCACTGTGCATGGTGTAGAGTAGTGCACAGTGCATGGTGTAGAGTAGTGCACTGTGCATGGTGTAGAGTAGTGCACTGTGCATGGTGTAGAGTAGTGCACTGTGCATGGTGTAGAGTAGTGCACTGTGCATGGTGTAGAGTAGTGCACTGTGCATGGTGTAGAGTAGTGCACGGTGCATAGTTCTGTAGAGTAGTGCACAGTGCATGGTGTAGAGTAGTGCACTGTGCATGGTGTAGAGTAGTGCACAGTGCATGGTGTAGAGTAGTGCACTGTGCATGGTGTAGAGTAGTGCACTGTGCATGGTGTAGAGTAGTGCACTGTGCATGGTGTAGAGTAGTGCACTGTGCATGGTGTAGAGTAGTGCACTGTGCATGGTGTAGAGTAGTGCACAGTGCATAGTTCTGTAGAGTAGTGCACAGTGCATGGTGTAGAGTAGTGCACTGTGCATGGTGTAGAGTAGTGCACAGTGCATGGTGTAGAGTAGTGCACTGTGCATGGTGTAGAGTAGTGCACTGTGCATGGTGTAGAGTAGTGCACTGTGCATGGTGTAGAGTAGTGCACAGTGCATAGTTCTGTAGAGTAGTGCACAGTGCATGGTGTAGAGTAGTACACAGTGCATGGTGTAGAGTAGTGCACTGTGCATGGTGTAGAGTAGTGCACAGTGCATGGTGTAGAGTAGTGCACTGTGCATGGTGTAGAGTAGTGCACTGTGCATGGTGTAGAGTAGTGCACTGTGCATGGTGTAGAGTAGTGCACTGTGCATGGTGTAGAGTAGTGCACAGTGCACTACTCTACACCATGCACAGTGCATGGTGTAGAGTAGTGCACTGTGCATGGTGTAGAGTAGTGCACAGTGCATGGTGTAGAGTAGTGCACAGTGCATAGTTCTGTAGAGTAGTGCACAATGCATAGTTCTGTAGAGTAGTGCACAGTGCATGGTGTAGAGTAGTGCACTGTGCATGGTGTAGAGTAGTGCACTGTGCATGGTGTAGAGTAGTGCACTGTGCATGGTGTAGAGTAGTGCACAGTGCATGGTGTAGAGTAGTGCACAGTGCATGGTGTAGAGTAGTGCACAGTGCATTGTGTAGAGTAGTGCACAGTGCATTGTGTAGAGTAGTGCACAGTGCATTGTGTAGAGTAGTGCACAGTGCATGGTGTAGAGTAGTGCACTGTGCATGGTGTAGAGTAGTGCACAGTGCATGGTGTAGAGTAGTGCACTGTGCATGGTGTAGAGTAGTGCACTGTGCATGGTGTAGAGTAGTGCACAGTGCATGGTGTAGAGTAGTGCACTGTGCATGGTGTAGAGTAGTGCACTGTGCATGGTGTATAGTAGTGCATGGTGTAGAGTAGTGCACTGTGCATGGTGTATAGTAGTGCACAGTGCATGCCAGTGTCCATTCATATTCTTAGTTTTTTTTTAAAGTGCATTATTTAATTGTCTTTCATATACCTAAAATACTTTTGATTGCATTTTAAAACTCAAATTATTTTTTTAAATATATTTATTAATTAAGTAATTTTTGAGTTAAAACTTTTAGGAAGAGATTAATATTATTTTGATTGCAATAAATTGCCGAACACTACCCAATTACCGGACACTACCCAATTACCAGACACTCCCCAATCACCGGACACTACCCAATTACCGGACACTACCCAATTACCAGACACTCCCCAATCACCGGACACTACCCAATTACCGGACACTACCCAATTACCAGACACTCCCCAATCACCGGACACTACCCAATTACCGGACACTACCCAATTACCAATTACCGGACACTACCCAATCACCGGACACTACCCAATTACCGGACACTACCCAATTACCGGACACTACCCAATTACCGGACACTACCCAATTACCGGACACTACCCAATTAGCGGACACTACCTAATTACCGGACACTACCCAATTACCGGACACTACCCAATTACCAGACACTAACCAATCATCGGACACTACCCAATTAACAGACACTACCCAATTACCGGACCCTACCCAATCATCGGACACTACCCAATTAACAGACACTGCCCAATTATCGGACACTACCCAATCACCGGACACTACCCAATTACCGGACACTACCCAATTACCGGACACTACCCCACACTATGTAGAATATATTAGTAGATATGAAAGCTAGAGAATAATAGATAGAATCTATTCTATTTTTTCTAACTTTCGCACTATACTGTTATTATTGTTATAGTCCTGCTGTTATTGATTGGTAGTTATGTGTCCGATGATGGATATTTCCAATTAGGATATCCATTTATTGCACATTTCTTTTATTTTTCCTAGTTCATTATATTTTTATTATATAATTATTAGAAACGGACAACGAATTAGAAACTTTATTTTGGTTCACATTAACTATACATTTTAAATATTATTATAACTGTTATTATAATGCTTTCATGAAGAAATGTTTTGTTTCTTGATTTTATGATTTGAATTTAATTTAAAAAAATATGTTAAATTGGAATATAACTTGTTAACGAAAAGTCACTTTCTCTGATATTCATTTAAATTCACCAAAAAAAAATCCCTAACAATCACTATTCCCCAAATATCCCTTTCCCCATTCACTAAGTATATTCACCAATCACTAATAAAAAATAACCCAATTAAGTCGATCACTAAATAACCTCAATCACTACTCCCCATATTTCTTCCCCAAACACCGCAATTGGCTCCCCATTCTATATTCACTAATCTCTAGAGTCTAGATAACAAGTCACTATTCCCCAAATACCCCAATTATTTCACTATTCCCTAAGTATATCACTAGTAACCAATAACCCCAAACACTACTCCCCATAACTCTTCTCCAAACACCCCAATTGTTCCCCATTCACCAAGTTAGTTCCGAACTGTTCCCGAAGTTCCCCAAGTGGCAAAGTTTCAAAGTGAAATGATGCTAAGTCGGCAAAATCTTGTAGTGATTAAAAAAAGACTGGGAAATGGCAAAAGCATATCGAACTAGAACGGGCACTCGTTTAACGCATTCCTTCGCCGCCGCTTTAATCTATTTTGACATTCCTGTGACCTTGACATTTGACCAAATGGTTCCTGGACATTGACCAATCGTCCCATCAAATTTCAGGCAATTTGGTTGAATACTTTTTGAGTTATGCTAATAACAAGATGATAAATAAATGAATGCCGACAAAAACATACCCTTCCGCAATTTTGTAGAGATGAAAAAGCGGCAAATGTTCTTTTCAACTTTATGGGTAATTCTATTTAGTTTATTGTAATTAAATGGAAATATTTTAATATTAATAAAGAGTTGAGAAGAAAAGGATTTGATATTAGCCATTGAATAGAAATTGACATGAAATGTAAGTGCCTCAGTCACTGTCTCAGTCACTGCCTCAGTCACTGCCTCAGTCACTGTCTCAGTCACTGCCTCAGTCACTGCCTCAGTCACTGTCTCAGTCACTGTCTCAGTCACTGCCTCAGTCACTGCCTCAGTCACTGCCTCAGTCACTGCCTCAGTCACTGCCTCAGTCACTGCCTCAGTCACTGCCTCAGTCACTGTCTCAGTCACTGTCTCAGTCACTGTATCAGTCACTGCCCCAGTCACTGCCTCAGTCACTGCCTCAGTCACTGCCTCAGTCACTGCCTCAGTCACTGTCTCAGTCACTGCCTCAGTCACTGCCTCAGTCACTGCCTCAGTCACTGTCTCAGTCACTGTCTCAGTCACTGTATCAGTCACTGCCCCAGTCACTGCCTCAGTCACTGCCTCAGTCACTGCCTCAGTCACTGCCTCAGTCACTGTCTCAGTCACTGTCTCAGTCACTGCCTCAGTCACTGCCTGAGTCACTGTCTCAGTCACTGTCTCAGTCACTGTATCAGTCACTGCCTCAGTCACTGCCTCAGTCACTGCCTCAGTCACTGCCTCAGTCACTGTCTCAGTCACTGTCTCAGTCACTGCCTCAGTCACTGCCTCAGTCACTGTCTCAGTCACTGTCTCAGTCACTGTATCAGTCACTGCCTCAGTCACTGCCTCAGTCACTGCCTCAGTCACTGCCTCAGTCACTGTCTCAGTCACTGTATCAGTCACTGCCTCAGTCACTGCCTCAGTCACTGCCTCAGTCACTGTCTCAGTCACTGCCTCAGTCACTGCCTCAGTCACTGCCTCAGTCACTGCCTCAGTCACTGTCTCAGTCACTGCCTCAGTCACTGCCTCAGTCACTGCCTCAGTCACTGCCTCAGTCACTGTATCAGTCACTGCCTCAGTCACTGCCTCAGTCACTGTCTCAGTCACTGTCTCAGTCACTGCCTCAGTCACTGCCTCAGTCACTGTCTCAGTCACTGTCTCAGTCACTGCCTCAGTCACTGTCTCAGTCACTGTCTCAGTCACTGCCTCAGTCACTGTCTCAGTCACTGTCTCAGTCACTGTCTCAGTCACTGTCTCAGTCACTACCTCAGTCACTGTCTCAGTCACTGTCTCAGTCACTGCCTCAGTCACTGCCTCAGTCACTGTCTCAGTCACTACCTCAGTCACTGTCTCAGTCACTGCCTCAGTCACTGTCTCAGTCACTGCCTCAGTCACTGTCTCAGTCACTGTCTCAGTCACTGCCTCAGTCACTGTCTCAGTCACTGCCTCAGTCACTGCCTCAGTCACTGTCTCAGTCACTGTCTCAGTCACTGTCTCAGTCACTGTCTCAGTCACTGCCTCAGTCACTGCCTCAGTCACTGTCTCAGTCACTACCTCAGTCACTGTCTCAGTCACTGCCTCAGTCACTGCCTCAGTCACTGCCTCAGTCACTGCCTCAGTCACTGTCTCAGTCACTGTCTCAGTCACTGCCTCAGTCACTGCCTCAGTCACTGCCTCAGTCACTGCCTCAGTCACTGTATCAGTCACTGCCTCAGTCACTGCCTCAGTCACTGTCTCAGTCACTGTCTCAGTCACTGCCTCAGTCACTGCCTCAGTCACTGTCTCAGTCACTGTCTCAGTCACTGCCTCAGTCACTGTCTCAGTCACTGTCTCAGTCACTGCCTCAGTCACTGTCTCAGTCACTGTCTCAGTCACTGTCTCAGTCACTGTCTCAGTCACTACCTCAGTCACTGTCTCAGTCACTGTCTCAGTCACTGCCTCAGTCACTGCCTCAGTCACTGTCTCAGTCACTACCTCAGTCACTGTCTCAGTCACTGCCTCAGTCACTGTCTCAGTCACTGCCTCAGTCACTGTCTCAGTCACTGTCTCAGTCACTGCCTCAGTCACTGTCTCAGTCACTGCCTCAGTCACTGCCTCAGTCACTGTCTCAGTCACTGTCTCAGTCACTGTCTCAGTCACTGTCTCAGTCACTGCCTCAGTCACTGCCTCAGTCACTGTCTCAGTCACTACCTCAGTCACTGTCTCAGTCACTGCCTCAGTCACTGTCTCAGTCACTGCCTCAGTCACTGTCTCAGTCACTGTCTCAGTCACTGCCTCAGTCACTGTCTCAGTCACTGCCTCAGTCACTGCCTCAGTCACTGCCTCAGTCACTGCCTCAGTCACTGCCTCAGTCACTGCCTCAGTCACTGTCTCAGTCACTGTCTCAGTCACTGCCTCAGTCACTGCCTCAGTCACTGTCTCAGTCACTGCCTCAGTCACTGCCTCAGTCACTGCCTCAGTCACTGTCTCAGTCACTGCCTCAGTCACTGCCTCAGTCACTGTCTCAGTCACTGCCTCAGTCACTGCCTCAGTCACTGTCTCAGTCACTGCCTCAGTCACTGCCTCAGTCACTGTCTCAGTCACTGCCTCAGTCACTGCCTCAGTCACTGCCTCAGTCACTGCCTCAGTCACTGTCTCAGTCTCAGCTTGTTTTATTTATGTCAAGGTCTCACTTGCAAGCATCTTTTTTCTTGCGTTCTTAGATTATTTTTATTATTGATTTAACTGATAAATTTGTAAGATTATTTATTTTGCAGTTTTTTTATTGCTTTTATTTATTATGTAAAAACTGCTTCTAGAAAATGTACGATTTTCTCAGATTTTAAAAGAATTCGAAATATCTGAAGTTCAAAGTTGAAACACCACACAGGCGGTTTTTTCATGCCGCAGCAATGCAAATTGTGCATGAAAACGCTACGACTGAATAAACGTATGTGTTTTGTATATCCTCTTAGATTAGGCGTCTTTTTTCATGCTGAAAAAAATGAAAACCTAATAGCAATAATTAATAATTCATTAATCTCTTATTAAATATTTATTATTTAATTATTTATTAATCAAATAAATCTTTATTGATTAAAGAAAGATTACCATTGAAATAAAACAGTCGATATAATTGACAGTGATTTCATACGAAATAATTCTTATAATTTATTAATGCTTAAATTCATTATATTATGATATATACTATCAAAATTATACCTTTAATAATAAATAAATAGCAATGATATAAATAATACTAAAGCATGTTAAACCTTAGTATTTGATTTTGCTTTAAAATAAGTCATTTGAAGGAAAAAATCCGTGAGAAGTTCTTCGTCTATTTTAAACGGACGTTTTTTACAACAAAATTACAGCATACAAAAACGCTCAATCTAAGTGGACCTACAAAACACATACGTTTTTTTCAGTTATAGCGTTTTTCATGCGTCATGTTCTTTGCTGCGGCATGAAAAAAAACGCTCCGTGAGAAGCTCTAAGCTATCAGTAGCTTATCTCTCCAATGGAAAGCTATAAAGTTAACTCTGTAACTTTTCTCAATTGATTTGAATTCAATTTGCATTGGATTGGCAGAAGAAATAGAGCGCGAAAAAGAAAATGAAAATACATGAATATTGGATGCTTTGCAGTTTAAGAAAATGCATGCTAGATGCATTTGGTCTGCATTTTTATACTGTGAACTCCTCTGTAGTGAACTCCTCTGCAGTGAACTCCTCTATAGTGAACTTTATTTTAGTTGGTATCATGGATATCAACTAAAATAAATAATAATTATATCATTTTTTCTTATATTCTCGTGGAAAAAGTAGGAGGAGCTTAGCAAAAAGTCTGGTGGACAGACTTAAAAAACCTACGTGTGCACGGCCCTTAATAATATCTTTTAAATACAATGATATCTCCCAGGCACGCTTCTTTACAATGTTCATTGCGATTCCAGTCAGTTATTTATTTATTTATTTAGGTCACAGAGGAAGGCCTTTAAAGGATGTATCCTTACTTACTTATAGTGACCTACATATCATACGAATACTATCCTCAACAAAATATACTCACTTTATATAGTCTCACTTAGATTATATTTTATATGAGTTTATTATTATTATATATTTTAACTATAACTAGAGTGTATCTGAGATTAAAATATATATAAACATAGTTTCTAATATATATAAGCTAGATGACTGGCACTCATAGAGTGAACACTTTCGCCACCGCTTATGAATGACCTTGACCTTTAATTGATCACTCCCAAAATCTAACCAGTTGGTTCCTGGCCATTGACTAATCATCCCACCAAATTTCAGGCAATTTGGTTCCACACATTTTAAGTTATGCGAAAAACAAGATTACAAATAAATAAATGCGAAGGTAATGACATGCTAATTGTACCTTCACATCTGTTGCATTGTGTACACACTAGTCGTACATCTTGTCTAATGTACTGGAAAGCAAGTGTTCAGTTGTATATTTGGTGTCTATTTACCATAGGGATGAAGTGTGATGCCAGTGTACCGAAAAATAACCTCCATGTGCCTGTCATGAATACAAATAAAGACAATTGCCTTCTACAGATCTCTGCTTGGTAATTTAAGCATGTGAAGTAGAGCGGGTACTCGTAGAGCGCATACCTTCGCCACCGCTTATAAATAACCTTGACCATCCAATAATCCTTGAGTTATTGATGACCTTGACCTTTGACCCGTTCGCTCTGAAATTCTATTAAAATGTTTCCTGGACATTGACCAATCGTTTCATCAAATTTCAGGCAATTTGGTTGAATACTTTTTGAGTTACGCGAATAACAAGATGAGAAATAAATGCAGACTAAAATATAACCTTCCGCAATGTACGAAGGTAATTAGGCCTACACTAAATGAACATTGTTATTCAATTGGAAATTGTGTTATTACTCAAAATACCTTTTCACGGATCAGTAACTCAAGGTGTTCAATTATGAGTAATTATAATATTTATTAGCATCGGATTGTCGGTATATGGAAATAGTCGACAATTGAGCATTTCCCCTACACTTGTTTCTAAATTCCTGATGTAATCAGAGCAGAAAAATTCATTATTATGGAACAGATTGAGTACGTTTTAAATTGTATTATTATCTTCAACTATGGTTTCATCCATTAAATTTTCAAATTTGGAATTTCCCATCTGATGACCACCACCAAATTTAATTCAAATTATTTTTTATATGTATTTTTGTCCATAGAATCCGAAAATCAAAACTGTTTTTTGTAGAAACTGATAGTTTTTGAGATATGAGGGTTTAAAGTTATTCATTTCCTATGTATTACTGAAGGATTGGGAACTTTGAAAAAACTCATGTTTTCATTGAAATTACTTAAACAATATAGATTTTTTACATGAAACAGTAATGTAGTTTGTTGTATCCGCTAGTTTGTTGTACGACACACTTCATTATTGTTTGATGACCTGGCAGGGGGGCTTGGGGGGCGGCATGCCCCCCTAAAAACATATATCGAATATTTCCAGTTTCCGTGATATTTTCCATTCATTACTTCAATGCTGATATATGTGTAATGGGGGGCGTGCCGGCCCCCTATACCCCCCTGCCAGATTATTATTCAATCATGAAGTGTGCAGTACAACAAACTAGCGGATGCAACAAACTATGTAACGGCTTTATTTGACCAAAATTGGCCAAAAAGGGTGAAAACACGAGTTTTTTCAAAGTTCTCAATCCTTCAGTAATACATAGGAAATAATTAACTTTAAACCCTCATATCTCAAAAACTATTAGTTTCTACAAAAAACGGTTATGATTTTCGGATTCTATGAACAAAAAAACATATAAAAAAATTAATTTAAATTAAATTTGGTGGAGGTCGTCAAATGGGAAAGATCCAGAATTTTTATAACGTACCAAAGGCCTTCTTTAAATGCATCTCATTTTTCAACGTTAGATATATCTTAAATTAGATTTACGTAATGTACTTAAACGTTAGATAGGAATTATCGCAAAGTTTTATTTCATACGATAATTTTGTTTTTTTATAATAAACAATACTTATTTAGATATTAGTTCTAAAATCACTTGTTTAATGACTACACTGACTTTGTTATCACAATTTCAAATACGTTTTTTGTGATTTATTTTCAATTAGTCAGTCTCTCATTTACTATCACCTCTTCATTTTCCTCTTAGATTTTATGTTAGGTAGACTCGTAGGCTTCATTTACTATCACCTCTTCATTTTCCTCTCATTTTTGTGAGTGCAGTCACCGGTGCCTGTATTCTTTTTGTCACATTCCTTGGTAAGTGACAGTAGTCACGAAGTAGCTTTTCTGCATCTATGAGCTTTGTCACAGACGGATGGTAGGTGACTTTATTGAAGCAGCCGCTTTCCTTTCTGACTGCTTCTTCGATTCCCTTTGTATCTAATTTCCCTTTGGAACATTAGATCTCCTACTGAATAATTCAATCTATTGTTTCGAATGTACTACCTCACTAAAACATTCACCAACACTATTGAATAAGTGGGTGGAATTGTCTCTCGGAACCATATTCACATCAAGAGACCACTTATCTGGCTTGACGTAAGAGGATCAAATCGCTCATGAAGTAGTACCTAATTATATATTCACTGCACAAACTGCTCCCTACAGTGAAATCATGATGAGAGGATGGGATTGGAGAATATTACTTTGTAACTTCCACTCCTTCTTTCAGTGACCATCCAGTACGATCTCCGCCCTAACAGATTGCTCAGATTATGGAATATGTAGGAATTGACTAATTTAGAAAGTTTTTTTAGATTGAAAATGCATTTAGATAGTTATTCTTAAGAACGGTGATGCTAAACTTCAAACTGTAAATATATTAATAATAATCCAAACGGTAGTTAATATCTTAGGCCATTGTATCGTCCCAAGCCCTTCTGTCAGTTAGTAACAGAGTCCTCATCTCTAATTATACTTGATGATATTACTTCAGTCAGCTCCTTTTTATGTCATACATAAGAGAATAGGACATTAGCAAGTTATTTATCGAGTCCTCCAAGCATATCTAAGTTCATGGACAATGAAACCAACTCAACTTAATACTGTGGACCATACTTTCATAACTGTGGAGCAATGTATTCTCAACGGCGTAGACCACTATATAGTCCCAAGCTGGTCTCTTCATTACTGTATCACAGAGATGTTATAGAGGGGCTTGGGGCGATACAGTGTGACTGTTTCAATTACAGGGTGGAAGACTGAAAACTAGATTTATTTTCTCACTCTATTGAGAAAGTGGGACGGGACGTAAGCGTCGCTGATTGCTGTGTCACTGAAAATGCTAGTGCTGATTACTCTCTTAACTGCTACCTTAATACAATTAAGCTACATTTAACTTGTACGTTTGAATGTGGTGTAATAAATTTATATACTGATTATTGTTTAAAGAAATATATTTGTCACGTAATTGATATTTTGGAAAGTTGAATGTACTGGAAGTTTGTCGTGTTTATTATAAAGTAAACTATTCCTCACATTAAACTTGTGAAGATTTATTTTCTTCAGCTCTCATTAGTCTTTATTCCTCGTGTCGTTAATTGTACCTATTTCTTCTTCAGGTTACACCTTGAGCATCTCCTACGGTACAAACCTTTCCGTTACGCCATCGCCGCTAGACATCGTGAGTGACTTTCTTTTTCGCTTTTTTTACACCGTTAGTAAGGCCTATTTTATTCTAGCTGATAAAACGCCGCGTTTTCACAGCCCAGTTCACGCCACTTCAATTAATCACGGTTAAATGAATGTAAGGCGGTAGAAACGCTAGTGTAGACTGTAAATTTGCTTTCCATTCATTTAACCGTAATTAATTGACGTAAACTGTGCGGTGCAAACGCGGCATTTTTAACTGCTAGTATAGAAAAGCCTGAGCATGTTTTCACTAGCTACCGCAACTCAATTTATTTTCCATTATCTCCTGTTTATACGGCATCTTCCAGACTTCAAAACATATTGGCTCTTCAAAAACACTCTCAAATTTATCTACTAGAAGACTTTTTTTTACTTGATGTAATTGTCTCTTTGAATGGTTATCTTTATCCACTATTTCCATTGTTTTATTTCTGCTTATCTTATTATATAATAATGCTAATCATTTATAATCTTAGTGCGTTGAAGCAGCTCTCTTTCTTCCTCTGCGATAGATGCACTATCAGTTATTTTACAGCTCAAACTAGTACCGTATGTGCTTTTTAATAAAAATAGGTAAATGAACAATTTAATTATTTTATTTTAATATATATAACTATAATTATTACTATTACAATGTATAGTTTTTAAAAATAATTACGATTTTATTGCATCGTTTCCTTTTACTTTCTTCTGTAATTATTTCCCCTCATATCTCTGTCTCTCCCCCCATCAAGTGATAGTCTGAGTCCCCCTCCAGCACCCCCCCCCCTCATTTAAGGTGTTTATCCCCCACAACAAAACACACAAATTGGATCCCATGAGAACCTGTCAACAGTTAGAGGGAGGGGGGAGTATTTTGAATGGGTGGTTTTTGGCGGAGGTAGGGGGTATTTCGAATGGGGGAGAGTTTTTAATGTAGGTTGGGGTAGGGGTGGGTGACCTGTGAAATGCACCAACAAAATACCTACTTGTTTACTTTTAATTCCCTACATTCTGAGAGATATTTAACACAGAGCTACTTGCTTCACCTCCCTACTATTTTTATCGATACTACTACAGTACCTGTAGTTCAATCAGTGAGAGTTCAATAATAATGTAATGAGTTTAAGATTATATTCAAATTTATCAAAAAAAAATGTTCATCTGTATGGTCAAATTTTTTTATATTTTCAACTGCAGCAAATTATTAGTTTTTCCTTTTAATTACTGTTTCTTTTATTTTTCTGTTATTTACACCAACTTTATGAGGCGCTGTTGATAGAATGACTGTTTAACACATTTTGTGACACACGGACAGACGCGGCTCTTATTATATATAGTATAGATTGTTTGTCATTCATTTTATTCATGGTTAATATCTAACTTATTCATGATATGACTCATATATTAGTATTACTTACACTTAATCATGACTCATAACTAGGGTTGTGACAATAGGCTTTATAAATCATAGATCTTAAGAATATCACAGACGAAATGAAATGGTATCGAATACTATATACCGCTGGTGTAGAAGCATTCAATACTCTTTAATTCTCTCCGTCTGTAATATTTTTAAAATCTATGATTTTAAATGCATATTGTCAAAACCCTTTACTTATAATGTAATATATTACTAATGCTCATTCTGAACATTACATCCAAACTGACTTCTCTTCCTTTGTACCTACCTAGTGTCTCTTAGCCTGTTATTACCGCCAAGAAAGTTACGAAGTTGTTAAGTAGCTATTCTGCAGAACGTGACTCAGCACTTTTTCCTCTCGATCACTGTTGTCAAACTGTCGATTGAAATGCAATGAGTCACTGATGAAGCTTTGTGTGGTACTTTGGCGAGTCTTTCGTCCTGAGGTACGCGGTGGAGCGCATACCTTCGCCACCGCTTATGAATGATCTTGACCACCCAATAATCCTTGAGTAATAAATGACCTTGACCTTTGACCCCGATCAGATCCAAAATTCTACCAAAGGGTTCCTGGACATTGACTAATCGTCCCATCAAGTTTCAGACAATTTTGTTGAATATTTTTTGAGTTATGCGAATAACAAGATGATAAATAAGTAAATGCTGCTTACAACATTACCTTCCACGATTTTGCCAAGGTAATTAAGTTATTAATTATAAATCGAATGGACTTCAAAATAAGTGATATTTAAAAAAAGTATAAATTAGTACATCTGATGTTTTCATTTCGAGGAAAAAATGGAAATGAAGTGAGAATGTCGTAATTATTATATCATAATTAGGTTTTTATTTCACTAATTACAACTCAAGTACTCTAGACTTACTCTACTGCCTTTGCTTTATTATCATATGTTACCTACAATTTTATTACTGTAGAAATAACTTAAGTTACAACCATTTACTACACCTATGTAAAATAATGTAGTAAAATAATGTAGTGAAATTATGTAGTAAAATGATGCTAGGCTGGCTTTAAATTTTTTTTCAAAATAGTTGATCCACCTGAGAAAATTTAAAAATTAATTTTATTATAAACGGAAAGTTAATATTATTATAGACGGGAAATTAATTTTATTATAAACGGAAAATTAATTTTATTATAGACGGGAAATTAATTTTATTATAAACGGAAAATTAATTTTTTTATAAACGAAAAATTAATTTTATTATAAACGGAAAATTAATTTTATTATAAACGGAAAATTAATTTTATTATAAACGGAAAATTAATTTTATTATAAACGAAAAATTAATTTTATTATAAACGAAAAATTAATTTTTATTATAAACGAAAAATTAATTTTATTATAAACGGAAAATTAATTTAATTAAAAATGGAAAATTAATTTTTATTAAAAACGGAAAATTAATTTTATTATAAACGAAACTGAAACTGACTGAAAATAAATTATATCACATAGAATAATTATTGCTACATAATGATGAAAAATGACCGATTATAACAATTTAAGTTGAATGTTGTATTAACATCAAATATAGTTAAGATATCATTCTTTAAATATTATCATTATGATTTCCTATTTTATAAGGTATATAATAATAACAATTGTTTAATTAGTTAAATCTCTTAACATTTAGTTAACATTTAATTGAGACAACAAAATGCATATCTCTTTAAAATTAACTAAAGGAATATTCAGTAATTTGTTTGACGTGTAAAATGTTCAAGAGAAAATGCGCTAAAGCTATTTAACTTAAAATTAATTCATTCCATTATTTGATACATCATAAAATGTGAATAGAATTATAGTGTATAATATTTATAGGTTATTTAATTTTTTATATAGCAATTTATCTCTGGAACAATAAATTCTATGGTATTTTTTAATTAGAGACGAATTTGGGTAAGTTCCGAATCATAGATCGTTTTCACATCTTCGGTCAAAAGAAAAAAACGATGTAATATTAATAATTAAGTACTGATTAATTATTATAACGTTTTTCTTATGAACGAAGATGTGAAACCGATCAATAATTGGAACTTACCATATATATACCGTACGGCTGCTTGCCCGCTATAGGGTCAATATAATAGTTGTCCGCTATAGGGTCAATATAATAGTTGTCCGCTATAGGGTCAATATAATAGTTACCCGCTATAGGGTCAATATAATAGTTGTCCGCTATAGGGTCAATATAATAGTTGTCCGCTATAGGGTCAATATAATAGTTACCCGCTATAGGGTCAATATAATAGTTACCCGCTATAGGGTCAATACAATAGTTGTCCGCTATAGGGTCAATATTATAGTTGTCCGCTATAGGGTCAATACAATAGTTGTCCGCTATAGGGTCAATACAATAGTTGTCCGCTATAGGGTCAATATTATAGTTGTCCGCTATAGGGTCAATACAATAGTTGTCCAAAATAGGGTCAATATAATAGTTGTCCGCTATACTTTACTGCTGACCTCCACTCTAAACTGTAACGCTTTTTGACATTTTACTTACCTAACCAGAGGTCAAAGGTCAGGTGAACTTAGCCTGTTTCAACATTCTTTTCAAAATAAGTCAGTTTTTGCCAAGTACTACAGCTTAAGAGTTGAGATCGTGCCCTTTGGTCTGTGTAACATTTTAGGTACAATAAATTAATGCTAATAGAAATAATGTACTAATTGATTAGTTATCTCATTTTGTGTCTCATTAAAATCACTTATTATTTTTTCTAAGATTTGCATAATTAAAAAAAAAATCAAATATTAGAATATTTTCTTTACATATCATTTTTAAATTTATTCCCGCTTTAATTATATTTACTGTCATGATTATACAAATTAATTATATTTAACCCATTCACTCGTTCATTTTTATTGAGTTATTTTGCGATACTGCCTTCTACAATGAATAGAAGAGTATGAAATGAGAATTAAACAAAGCTAATTTATTAACTACTTAAATTTGTTTGCTATTGTATTTTCTTATCGTATGCATACTGTAGACCTACAGGATAAAATCATGTTTTATCGTGTTTTTGCCGGAAAGTGTACTGTGTCCTCTATTTTACGCATTTTTCTATCCCTACCTTATTTACTGTCGGTGTGTGGGGAGGAGCAGCTAATGAGCATTTAAATAAGTTATAACTTCTTCAAAAGAAGGCTATTAGGATTATTACTAATAGGAATTATCTTGACCATAGTGAAAATTGAAGACATGTTCAAATACCAATGCTGTTTATACTATTTCAGTAGGCCTACCCATAACTATTGTACCAGAAATAGATCCAGTTAATATAGTTCCTAAATTCCAGAGGCTATCGGTATCGCAGATAACTTTAACTTATACTGTGCCTAATTAAGTCAATAAATTACCATACCATTTAAAACTAATTACTAGTAGAAATAAATTCTCACAAAGATTGAGAAATCACCTAGTGTCTACTATACCTGAAATGTAACTGAATTGTTATTTTTCTTTTTATTATGTAAAGTCAGCTTATTTTAGAAGTATACGATGTTAGCTTTAGATACATATCTTTGTCCGGAAGATCTAAATAGGTCTAAATATGGGCTTGTAACGAAATATATTTGTTATTTTATTTAGTAACTCTTTACAATTTTCTATTTCCAGTAAAGTCTCATTCTCAATCAACATTAAACTCTTATTTAAACTATTACTGTTATGAAGATTAGTGATAAAACAATATACCTGATTACAGTATCAATGTACAGTATAGATACACCAAAGATATTATACTACAATAAGATACACCAAAGATATTATACTACAATAAGATACACCAAAGATATTATTGTAGTATAATATCTTTGGTGTATCTTATTGTAGTATAATATCTTTGGTGTATGTCTACAGTGTACCATTCAATTCCAGGTAGCAATGTTTCTTGGGCCAACATTGAGGCAACATTGGCTTGAGGGCACTGCTACCTCGGATAATTGTGTATGATTTAATTACATTATCGGTTCATTTCTCATTCGTATAACAGATTATCAGTGCCTTTATTATTAACGGACATACCCATATGCTAATTATGGGATATGCCTATAATTCATACCCATAATTTATGGCTACAATACCTAGGTGTTACATAGGCTGTCACATACCATATATATTACGTGACATGCTACAGATGTGTTACCATATATACTAACTAATCATTAAAGTGCAAATGTACTTATTACCTTCGCAGAATGCAGAAGGTTATATTTTAGGCTGCATTCATTCCTCATCTTGTTATTCGCATAACTCAAAAAGTATTGAACCAAATTGCCTGAAATTTGATAGGATGATTGGTCAATATCCAGCAACCATTTAGTTAGATTGTGAGAGTGATCAGGTCAAGGTCAAGGTCATTCAAAACTCAAGGAATATTTGTCATTTATAAGCGGCGGCGAAGGTATATGCGCTCTACCGAGTGCCTGTTCTAGTTAATTATTATTATACTACCTACTTATTAACGTATACATTCATTATCAATCAGTCTGCATTATGTGTATTGATTTAAATATTGGGCATAAAGCAAAAAAAACATTACTGCTCTATTATTCAAAGTAAAAAAGTAAAGAACATAAAATGGAATATTGTAAAAAAATTATTTCCATCCTGTTGAATAGGATATATATTTTTTATATTATTTTTATCTATTATCTACTACACGCATAGTCAAAATATGGGAGAGTATCCGTTATGATATCTATAGCAATGCAGTTACTAACTGGTTTTTCCAATGATAATTACTAGGGATATCACTAAACAATGTACTAATAACTTACTAAGTTCCGAATTATCGGTCAGTTCCACATCTTCGGTCATGTGACAAAAACAAGAGAACAGTAATCGAATTATACTAAAAATAAATAAATAATTACTAGTTATTTTTTATTATGATTGTTATCCCTGATACCTGCTAGTATCATGGATACCAATTAAAATAACGAGTTAAAATGTTATATTGTACTGTAATTAGGTTTCATAAATATAAATGAATTATTATTTTTATTATAAATGGTATCCATGATACCTACAGTTAATAAAAATAGAGTTATTATTATATCAATTTTTTTATATGACCGAAACTGTTAAACGGACCAATAACTCATACCTTACCCCTAGCTACCGTTGTACCGTTATTACCAATGCGTATTAATTCATTACATAGAAATTAAATACTAGGAGTTAACCTGTTTTTTTAGTGTAGCTCTGAAGGTGCTAGTGAGAGGGTGTGTGGTGTGCTGCTCTGTGGCCTCTCTCCTATACTTTTATACTCCCAAACCTCTACCAAAGGATTAGAACACAGCAAGGAATAGCCATTACCCATCACAGACTGTAGAGAAACTGGTGAGTTATTAGTAAAAGGTGTACATAGAGTTTGTAGGTATATGCTGCATCGCTCAGCTTTCTATATATATGTACATTGTAAAGCAAGGCCCGTGGGACAACATTGGTCCAACACAGACGCCATGGGGATAGAGGGACCAACGTGGTTCAGTGGACCAATGCGTGTGTGTATTATGACTTATTAAGTTGTGTTATGTATAACTAATTACGGACTAATGGTGAATAATGTGATGGCTTTTCGCTAATTTGATGGTATGCAGTCTATACGAGCGAGACTTATCAGTCTTAGTGAAAAGGCAGTCTAGAGTAAAGACTGTGCAGTCTTTACTCTAGACTGTAAAGTCTTTACTCTGGACATTAAAGTCTTTACTTCAGACTAAAGTCTTTACTCTGGACTTTACAGTCTTTACTCTATACTGTAAAGTCTAGACTATTGACTGTACAGTCTATAGACTGTAAAGTGTACAGTCTCACTGCAATAGTCTTTATTCCCACTATACACTATATTTACCATTCCTTATCATTGTTAATTCCTTTCCAAGAGATAATTCCTTTGTTTTTCTTTATCTTTCACTGTGTTTCCTGAATCAATTACACCAAATACTGTACTTATTAATTAGTAACTCATTAGTAAGTACACTCTTACTTAGTAACTTATTAGTAAGTACACTCTTACTTAGTTACTTATTAGTAAGTACACTCTTACTTAGTAACTTATTAGTAAGTACACTCTTACTTAGTAACTTATTAGTAAGTACACTCTTACTTAGTAACTTATTAGTAAGTACACTCTTACTTAGTTACTTATTAGTAAGTACACTCTTAATTAGTAACTCATTAGTAAGTACACTCTTACTTAGTAACTTATTAGTAAGTACACTCTTACTTAGTTACTTATTAGTAAGTACACTCTTACTTAGTAACTTATTAGTAAGTACACTCTTACTTAGTAACTTATTAGTAAGTACACTCTTACTTAGTTACTTATTAGTAAGTACACTCTTACTTAGTAACTTATTAGTAAGTACACTCTTACTTAGTAACTTATTAGTAAGTACACTCTTACTTAGTTACTTATTAGTAAGTACACTCTTACTTAGTAATTTATTAGTAAGTACACTCTTACTTAGTAATTTATTAGTAAGTACACTCTTACTTAGTAATTTATTAGTAAGTACACTCTTACTTACTAACTTATTAGTAAGTACACTCTTACTTAGTTACTTATTAGTAAGTACACTCTTACTTACTAACTTATTAGTAAGTACACTCTTACTTAGTAACTTATTAGTAAGTACACTCTTACTTACTAACTTATTAGTAAGTACACTCTTACTTAGTAATTTATTAGTAAGTACACTCTTACTTACTAACCCTAATATTGTACTTACTACATTGACTGCATATCGTGAGTAGATATTATATTATCACTATCTATGATAGTACTATCACTATCTATGATAGTACTATCACTATCTATGATAGTACTATCACTATCTATGATAGTACTATCACTATCTATGATAGTACTATCACTATCTATGATAGTACTATCACTATCTATGATAGTACTATCACTATCTATGATAGTACTATCACTATCTATGATAGTACTATCACTATCTATGATAGTACTATCACTATCTATGATAGTACTATCACTATCTATGATAGTACTATCACTATCTATGATAGTACTATCACTATCTATGATAGTACTATCACTATCTATGATAGTACTATCACTATCTATGATAGTACTATCACTATCTATGATAGTACTATCACTATCTATGATAGTACTATCACTATCTATGATAGTACTATCACTATCTATGATAGTACTATCACTATGATAGTACTATCACTATCTATGATAGTACTATCACTATCTATGATAGTACCAATGTACCATCACTACCAATGATAGTACTATCACTATCTATGATAGTACTATCACTATCTATGATAGTACCAATGTACCATCACTACCAATGATAGTACTATCACTATCTATGATAGTACTATCACTATCAATGATAGTACTATCACTACCTTGTTAGTAGTACTTTCGATGATTGTGATAGTACTATCATTGCCTTGTTAGTAGTACTATCAATGATAGTGATGGTACTATCATAGATAGTACTACTTTCAATCGAAACTATCCAATAGATTTTCTTTAGAAATATTTTCCATTTTATACATCTAATTATTTTGCCTTGTTTCTGATCGGGTAAATATTCACCATATTGAAATTGATCGTTGCTCGTCGATGCAGAAAAGCTACTCAGTGTTTTATCATTAGGTCTAACTACATATGATATTAGAAAAAGTCATTCTACAAAATTTAATTTTGTAAATTAATTCGATTTTCATATTTTGTTAATATAATTTCCATATTATAGTCCATTTCTGGTACATAAAAAATGTTTTGAATGTAGCAGGCAGGCATTTCTATTTTGTATTTAATTTACACAGCATGTAAATAAAATAGGAATTGTTACATTTTTTGGTAATTGTTATTTTATTCATAACAAGAATTAAATTTTTCACAAAATTGACTAGTTCTTATTTCACATGTTATACCATTTAAATTATAAAATTAGGCCTAAAATTTTAAATTTAACTACACCAGAAAAAATTTATGATGTAAAGGTATAAAAAAAACTTACCGCACCTTCTATTTTATTTAATTTTATTACTGTAGGGTAAGTTTCGAATTATCGGTCAGTACTACATCTTCGGTCATAAAAAAATATATATATAAAAATTATTATTATTACACAGTGCTATCTATTGATAATAACTTTCATATTGTTTTTTCGAAGATGTCCGAAGATGTGGTACTGACCGATAATTCGGAACTTACCCTCGTGGAAATTGAATTGTATTTGTTTTAATTATTAATTAATTAAATTTAATTATTAATTAATTAATTTAATTATTAATTAATTAATTTTAATTAATAATTTAATTAATTTTCTTCAGGAACAACTATCAAAAATTGTACGTATTTTACAATTAATTTTTAATTTATAAAGCATATTGTCTTTTCATAATGAGCAAAAAATAAAATTTACGTAAAAAATAATATAAAATGTTAAATTACGCCATAAAATAACAGTGCCATTTTTATTATTTTATCTGTAAGGGTAGAATATAGTTATAGGGTTTGTTCCGAATTATCGATTAGTTTCACATCTTCGGTAATATAAGAAAAAACGATATAATGATTATTTATTTTTTATTTAAACTGGTTTAATTTCATATAATTATTATCGATTTTCTTATGTGACCGAAGATGTGGAACCGATCGATAATTCGTAACTTAACCTGAAAAAATATCCTAAATAGTTTGAAAATAAAATACTAGCTAATATAGTTATTTATTTTAACTGTCCCATGCCTCAATAGTTACCGACTTACTTTAAATAATGCTATGACCAGGAGGTAGACGGTTAAATTCCTTTAAAAACTATTATCGTCTAATTCTCTAAAAAAATAATTTATTTTATTATTATTTTCAAGAGAAATATTGCAAATAAATATTCTATCTGAAAGTAGGTTCAATTTTTTTAATTCGTTAGTCAGAGTTTATATATTTTATTAATGTTTTCTATGGTACTAATTATTTAATTGAGAAATTATTAATAAAAATAAAATCTTCATGTATTAACTATTTAATGTGTAATACATGTAATAACTATTTAATGTGTAATACATGTAATAACTATTTAATGTGTAATACATGTAATAACTATTTAATGTGTAATACATGTAATAACTATTTAATGTGTAATACATGTATTAACTATTTAATATGTAATACATGTAATAACTATTTAATGTGTAATACATGTAATAACTATTTAATATGTAATACATGTAATAACTATTTAATATGTAATACATGTAATACTTTCAAAGGAACGGCAAATTACTTCATCTCGAATAAGATTATTTATATTATTTCTTATTCATTTTAATGACTATCTTCATGTTCATTACTAAAAATAATGAACTAAATAAGTTTATAATTCTTTAATTATATCACTAATTCATTGTATTTCTTTTAATACTTTTGGTAAGATTTATAAATAGATATATTAGTTATTAGAAGTAATTAATATATGCACTTAAATATACAGTACATTTACATCACCTTTTTATATATAATCTATATACTTTAAATGGGAGTAATTCGTGATACTGAGCACACAGTAGCTTTTCTGCAGTGATGAGCAAATTACTTGAACTATGATTGATTCAATTAATTTGTTTATGTTTTATCTAAGTTATAGAGTTAAAATGTTTATACAGTAAAACTCTTCTATAATGAAATATCCTGCATAATTAGGAATTAGCCTCTATAGTGAACAATTTTTCTTTAGTCTGCCTTGAATTGCCATTAGTTGTAAAAAAAACTGATGGCCATTTCATGGCAGACTAAAGAAAATTTGATCACTATAGAGGCTACTTCCTTACTCATGACACTACAGTCACTATAGAGGATTTTATTATTTAGGATTTTTACTGTAATATATAACAATACATTATTGTTATTATTCCTTCTCAACATTGAAATATGATATTTATTATCGCGAGGCCATTTGACGATAAATATCGCTAGTGAATTATCGTCAATACCTTTGGACGATGTGAGGCGATAGATTATAATCCATCTTCTGTCTAATCAATTATCATTAATTCCTACTGTCGAGTATAATTATCGACTTTCATAATTTCACTGTGTACAGTCAAAGAAAAATGAATCTGTGAAGATTTAAACAGTTTACTGATTTACAAAAGAGAAACTTTACTAATTGTAATGCTTGTAGATATTTTAAAATTGGTCTGAGTACACGATGACAAATTTGTAAGATTTGAAAATAATAGAAAATTAGAAAACTGTGATTTGTGAAATTAGCATAATGCAGTGACTCTTTTCTCTGATAGTACATCATCACAGTGACTCTTTTCTCTGATAGTACATCATCACAGTGACTCTTTTCTCTGATAGTACATCATCAAAGTGACTCTTTTCTCTGATAGTACATCATCACAGTGACTCTTTTCTCTGATAGTACATCATCACAGTGACTCTTTTCTCTGATAGTACATCATCACAGTGACTCTTTTCTCTGACAGTACATCATCACAGTGACTCTTTTCTCTGATAGTACATCATCACAGTGACTCTTTTCTCTGATAGTACATCATCACAGTGACTCTTTTCTCTGATAGTACATCATCACAGTGACTCTTTTCTCTGATAGTACATCATCACAGTGACTCTTTTTCTCTGATAGTACATCATCACAGTGACTCTTTTCTCTGATAGTACATCATCACAGTGACTCTTTTCTCTGATAGTACATCATCACAGTGACTCTTTTCTCTGATAGTACATCATCACAGTGACTCTTTTCTCTGACAGTACATCATCACAGTAACTCTTTTCTCTGATAGTACATCATCACAGTGACTCTTTTCTCTGACAGTACATCATCACAGTGACTCTTTTCTCTGATAGTACATCATCAAAGTGACTCTTTTCTCTGATAGTACATCATCACAGTGACTCTTTTCTCTGATAGTACATCATCACAGTGACTCTTTTCTCTGATAGTACATCATCACAGTGACTCTTTTCTCTGATAGTACATCATCACAGTGACTCTTTTCTCTGACAGTACATCATCACAGTGACTCTTTTCTCTGATAGTACATCATCACAGTGACTCTTTTCTCTGATAGTACATCATCACAGTGACTCTTTTCTCTGATAGTACATCATCACAGTGACTCTTTTTCTCTGATAGTACATCATCACAGTGACTCTTTTCTCTGATAGTACATCATCACAGTGACTCTTTTCTCTGATAGTACATCATCACAGTGACTCTTTTCTCTGATAGTACATCATCACAGTGACTCTTTTCTCTGACAGTACATCATCACAGTAACTCTTTTCTCTGATAGTACATCATCACAGTGACTCTTTTCTCTGACAGTACATCATCACAGTGACTCTTTTCTCTGATAGTACATCATCACAGTGACTCTTTTCTCTGATAGTACATCTTCACAGTGACTCTTTTCTCTGATAGTACATCATCACAGTGACTCTTTTCTCTGATAGTACATCATCACAGTGACTCTTTTCTCTGATAGTACATCATCACAGTGACTCTTTTCTCTGATAGTACATCATCACAGTGACTCTTTACCTTGATAGTACATCATCACAGTGACTCTTTACCCTGATAGTACATCATCACAGTGACTCTTTTCTCTGATAGTACATCATCACAGTGACTCTTTTCTCTGATAGTACATCATCACAGTGACTCTTTACCCTGATAGTACATCATCACAGTGACTCTTTACCCTGATAGTACATCATCACAGTGACTCTTTTCTCTGATAGTACATCATCACAGTGACTCTTTACCCTGATAGTACATCATCACAGTGACTCTTTACCCTGATAGTACATCATCACAGTGACTCTTTACTCTGATAGTACATCATCACAGTGACTCTTTACCCTGATAGTACATCATCACAGTGAC
>CANNZV010000772.1:45141-266876 GCA_947561585.1 Caprella mutica
CATCATCACAGTGACTCTTTTCTCTGATAGTACATCATCACAGTGACTCTTTTCTCTGATAGTACATCATCACAGTGACTCTTTTCTCTGATAGTACATCATCACAGTGACTCTTTTCTCTGATAGTACATCATCACAGTGACTCTTTACCCTGATAGTACATCATCACAGTGACTCTTTTCTCTGATAGTACATCATCACAGTGACTCTTTTCTCTGATAGATACATCATCACAGTGACTCTTTTCTCTGATAGTACATCATCACAGTGACTCTTTTCTCTGATAGTACATCATCACAGTGACTCTTTTCTCTGATAGTACATCATCACAGTGACTCTTTTCTCTGATAGTACATCATCACAGTGACTCTTTACCCTGATAGTACATCATCACAGTGACTCTTTTCTCTGATAGTACATCATCACAGTGACTCTTTTCTCTGATAGTACATCATCACAGTGACTCTTTTCTCTGATAGTACATCATCACAGTGACTCTTTACTCTGATAGTACATCATCACAGTGACTCTTTACTCTGATAGTACATCATCACAGTGACTCTTTTCTCTGATAGTACATCATCACAGTGACTCTTTTCTCTGATAGTACATCATCACAGTGACTCTTTTCTCTGATAGTACATCATCACAGTGACTCTTTACTCTGATAGTACATCATCACAGTGACTCTTTACTCTGATAGTACATCATCACAGTGACTCTTTTCTCTGATAGTACATCATCACAGTGACTCTTTTCTCTGATAGTACATCATCACAGTGACTCTTTTCTCTGATAGTACATCATCACAGTGACTCTTTTCTCTGATAGTACATCATCACAGTGACTCTTTTCTCTGATAGTACATCATCACAGTGACTCTTTTCTCTGATAGTACATCATCACAGTGACTCTTTTCTCTGATAGTATATCATCACAGTGACTCTTTTCTCTGATAGTATATCATCACAGTGACTCTTTTCTCTGATAGTACATCATCACAGTGACTCTTTTCTCTGATAGTACATCATCACAGTGACTCTTTTCTCTGATAGTACATCATCACAGTGACTCTTTTCTCTGATAGTACATCATCACAGTGACTCTTTTCTCTGATAGTACATCATCACAGTGACTCTTTACTCTGATAGTACATCATCACAGTGACTCTTTTCTCTGATAGTACATCATCACAGTGACTCTTTTCTCTGATAGTACATCATCACAGTGACTCTTTTCTCTGATAGTACATCATCACAGTGACTCTTTTCTCTGATAGTACATCATCACAGTGACTCTTTTCTCTGATAGTACATCATCACAGTGACTCTTTTCTCTGATAGTACATCATCACAGGGTAATATTTAACATCGGTCATTCCTATATCTTACAATCGACAGTTTTATTTTCATGTTTTTTCATTTTCATTTAGTTTAACTACATGCTTTTATTATGATATGTATACATAATCTTTAAAGAAGTAATTTTATATAAATTGAGATTTATTTTATTTCTCACTAAATAATTGAACTATTTAATCCAATCAATTAGTAATATTGTAATCAACTAATTATTGAACAGATTACATTGCTGCTTCGATACTATTGGTTCATGTGAATGAAATATGAGATAAGTTATTCACAACACGTATTATCTTCTTTCAAAGGTTACAATATAGAATATACATAGAATATACAATATAAAATGTACATACAATATAGAATATACACATAATATGCAATATAGAATATACATTTAATATAAAATATACATATAATATAGAATATACATATAATATAGAATATACATATAATATAAAATATACATATAATATAGAATATACATATAATATAAAATATACTATAATATAGAATATACATATAATATAGAATATACATATAATATAGAATATACATATAATATAGAATATACATACAATATACAATTCACTACCAATACTAACCGTGTCCTACATATTAGAGAAACCGATAAACCTGACCCTAATAAATACAGTCAGCTGCCTAATACTAAGTCTGCTATACTATAGCCATGGTATGCTATAGCCATGGTATACTATAGCTATGGTATGCTATAGCCATGGTATGCTATAGCCATGGTATACTATAGCTATGCTATACTATAGCCATTAGTAACATTAGTAATTTTGTCATGTTTTAACATGTATCTAAAAAAAAGGATTTGAGCGGAAAATTCGGTATTTGGAGTTTAAATAATACTCATCAGTTACATGTATGAGAGGGCGTGCCGCCCCCCTTATCCCTGCCAGGTTATTAAACAATCATGAAGTGTACAGTACAACAAACTAGCGGATACAAAAAACTAAATAACTGCCATTCATGTTGTGAGCCGTTAGCTGAGAATTTTTATTCCGTGACTGAATTTTGCGGCCATCGCCCTAGCCAAACTGTGTAGAAATTTCCCGGTCTTCTGGCCCGCGAGTTGACTTTACTCTCCATTTTCCTCTGAGTTATTTTGCATTTTTCTGGAGCAGATAATAAAATTATAATAAAAGAGACTTCAAAGTCTCGGTTGGAGCCATTAATGCTTGTGTAATGCAATGTCCTAAGAAAAAAGAGACGTGAATGTCCTGAGAGAAAAGAGACGTGAATGTCCTGAAAGAAAAGAGACGTGAATGTCCTGAAAGAAAAGAGATGTGAATGTCCTAAGAGAAAAGAGACGTGAATGTCCTAAGAGAAAAGAGACGTGAATTTCCTGAAAGAAAAGAGACGTGAATGTCCTAAGAAAAGAGACGTGAATGTCCTGAAAGAAAGAGACGTGAATGTCCTAAGAAAAGAGACGTGAATGTCCTGAAAGAAAAGAGACGTGAATGTCCTAAGAGAAAAGAGACGTGAATGTCCTAAGAAAAAAGAGACGTGAATGTCCTGAGAGAAAAGAGACGTGAATGTCCTGAAAGAAAAGAGACGTGAATGTCCTGAAAGAAAAGAGACGTGAATGTCCTGAAAGAAAAGAGACGTGAATGTCCTGAAAGAAAAGAGACGTGAATGTCCTAAGAGAAAAGAGACGTGAATGTCCTAAGAGTAAAGAGACGTGATTGTCCTAAGAGTAAAGAGACGTGAATGTCTCTAATGTCTTCACCAAAGAAGTCATCAATCTCTCCTTTTACATTTCCTATCTTCATCTTTATTCTCCCAGTCCGTGTGTCTTTTCCTTCACGCTTTACTTCTATTTCTTTCATTTCTTATCAACTCTTCATGTGAACAGTTTCATGACAACAATACAGTCAATATGCCTTCAACAAATCTTAACATTTTATACTCGAAAGGGGAGGAATGTTGTTAAAATACTATCGTTTCTATGCGACCACTTTGTTTAAATGAGAATACTTAATTCAAACGGTATTTCATCATGGCTCAATAGTCGACAACTTATGTTCGCAATACATCCGTATCTTATCACCGATAGTGTCACTGCCTGATTCAAGATCAGGTTCAACACACCTAAAGCTCCTTCTGTAAAAGTTATTAAGCGGTGGGTCAAAAACTTACAACTGTCAACATTTCATCTCGAAAACCAACTGGGAGACTAAGAACCGAACAGACAGAGTAAAACGCTGAAGCGATCACAGTCGGAATGACGAATTCATCAGTTGACGAATTGTAAAAAAGTGGAGGTTAACTCTACGGTAGTTATCATCACATTCTGTGTCACTACTCGCTATAATATATACCACCATACCAATGATATCATATCTATTATAGCCACTATAGTATGTTCACCATAGACACTATAGTGTTTACTATAACCACTATAGTATCTACTATAGTCACTGTAGTATCTACTATACACACAGAGAAAGGATTGGTTGAATCAAATTTGATTTGTTTTTGACTTATATGAATGGGTTATTTTTACCTCTACCTACGTGGTGAGTTGCAGGTACTATGAACTTAAAAAAAGTAGCACCTACTCTCATAGTAAGTTAATTTATACACCAGATACACATTGGATTAACAGTCTTTGTGAGTTACTACAATACACTCTGTCATAGTTGTTTCAACATACTTTAAAATTCTAAAAAAGTAACTTTTCAACTCTCACAGTAAGTTGATTCAATCTATAAAATGAATTGAATTAACTAATGTTTGGTGACACACCACGTCATAGTTGTTTTAACACACATGAAAACATGAATAAAGTCCAACCAACTCACGTAATAAATCAATTCAAAGCGTAAATTGATGACACACTATCACCGATAAAGAAGTACATCACCTGGTGCTATTTATCGTGTATTTTGTAAAATCAATAAATTTGTAATTGTACAGAGTGTCTCAGAAAAAAGGCAACCAGAACAATTATATTTAGTGACCAGGGTTGGCTTTTGTCCACCGCGTCCATTGACAAAAGTATGTTGAGGGCCGTACACACGTAGGGTTTTTAAGTCTTTCCACCAGACTTTTTGCTAAGCTCCTCCTACTTTTCCCACGAGAATATAAGAAAAAACGATATAATAATTATTTATTTTAGTGGTATCAATGATACCTGCAGGTATCATGGATACCTGCAGCTATCATTGATACCTGCTAAGCCAAGCCTTAACGTGTGAATTGGTATTAATAATTTACTAATTATTGTTATATAACTATTTACTCCTGCTTTTAACTTAAAATGTAAATGCATGCATTATTTAATGTTCCATTTATGAATAGATGTATTATGCTCTATGTTATTAACGGCCATTTCTTTTTAGAAAGTAACTCTTAATAAATCATAAATAATATAAATGATATATACAATAGTTCTCTCTTTTTATACTTACCATAATTTTTTTTAAATGAAAGAAATAGCTATTTTAATTGAATAATAATTTAATAATAATAATATTGTTATTATTTTCAAAAAAATTAAATACACTGGCGGCCATTTTAGAACGAAAGTTCAAATAAAATGAAGGATATTATCTTTTATCTATTATTAATAATTAAATTTAAAATGAATATATTGATTGAAACAAAACAAAACTAATTAATAGAAACTTATAAAATAATAAGATCTATTCATTTCATAGATAAATGTGATGTAATATTAATTATTGTAATTAATGATATAAATATAGAAAATAATTACTTAATAGTAAAAATAGGAAAAACTGCTAAATTACCAAAACCTGTTAGTAGAGTTCAGTTTCAGTGAAATTAATATGTTATTGTTTATCTCATTCAACAGTTGTGACTTCTTTTCTGACTATTGTTAACATTCTGCAACTGATAAGCGCTATCACCTTCCACTGATAAGAACAGTCAGAGTAAAGTGTGTCTCTGATGACTCTAAACCAGTTTACCAATTTCAAAAGAAGAAACTCTACTAATTGTAATGCCTGTGGATATTTTAAAATTGGTCTGAGTACACGATGACCAAATTATAAAATTTATTTGTGAAATTAATTTTTCTCAGAATATGTTATTTCTTCAACCCTTTTCCTTAAAATTAGTATTTAATTATATATTTTAACTGTATTAAATTGATACTAATTCATTTTGTGAGTTAAATCATCCTTATTCTCTTTTATTCTCTACTAACGCTACTTTTATCGTCACATCAATCATCGCGATTCATATTATCGTTAGTTTCGCGTTAGTTTCTGACTCATTTATATTAGCGAATAAAACTCTACAATAACGATCAACTGTTATCATAAAAGTATACCTTTTATTTTATCTAATCAGTTAGTATGCAAATATTTGGTGATAAAACAAACAAGCTGATGAAATGTTATTATTTAGCGTACATAAAACTTATCATTTGTGATGATGATAAAATTAAAATAAAAATAGTATAGTTACTTCAAATTTTGAATCTACGACTTGAAAATGCATTATAAAATAATTTAGATTTTAATATATCATATATATATTGTTATATTCACTATACTGTATAGTGTATAGCAATACTATGAGAGGTATAGTTACATGTTGTTATATTCACTATACTGTATAGCAGTACTAAGAGAGGTATAGTTACATGTTGTTATATTCACTATACTGTATATAGCAGTACTAAGAGAGGTATAGTTACATGTTGTTATATTCACTATACTGTATATAGCAGTACTAAGAGAGGTATAGTTACATGTTGTTATATTCACTATACTGTATAGCAAAGTCTTTCTACTATACTTTATTTGGTTACATATTGTCATAGTCACTATACAATGAAAAGTATAGTTACATATTGTCATATTCACTATACAATGAAAAGTATAGTTACATATTGTCATAGTCACTATACAATTAGAAGTATAGTTACATATTGTCATATTCACTATACAATGAGAAGTATAGTCATACATTGTCATAGTCACTATACAATGAGAAGTATAGTCATACATTGTCATAGTCACTATACAATGAGAATGAGAAGTATAGTCATACATTGTCATAGTCACTATACAATTAGATGTATAGTCATACATTGTCATAGTCACTATACAATGAGAAGTATAGTTACATATGGTTATATTCACTATACAATGAGAAGTATAGTCATACACTCTCATAGTCACTATACAATGAGAAGTATAGTTACATATTGTCATAGTCACTATACAATGAGAAGTATAGTTACATATGGTTATATTCACTATACAATGAGAAGTATATTTACATATGGTTATATTCACTATACAATGAGAAGTGTAGTTACATATGGTTATATTCACTATACAATGAGAAGTATAGTTACATATGGTTATATTAACTATACAATGAGAAGTATAGTTACATATGGTTATAGTCACTATACAATTAGAAGTATAGTTACATATGGTTATATTCACTATACAATTAGAAGTATAGTTACATATGGTTATATTCACTATACAATTAGAAGTATAGTTACATATGGTTATATTAACTATACAATGAGAAGTATAGTTACATATGGTTATAGTCACTATACAATTAGAAGTATAGTTACATATGGTTATATTCACTATACAATGAGAAGTATAGTTACATATGGTTATATTCACTATACAATTAGAAGTATAGTTACATATGGTTATAGTCACTATACAATTAGAAGTATAGTTACATATGGTTATAGTCACTATACAATGAGAAGTATAGTTACATATGGTTATAGTCACTATACAATTAGAAGTATAGTTACATATGGTTATATTCACTATACAATGAGAAGTATAGTTACATATGGTTATAGTCACTATACAATTAGAAGTATAGTTACATATGGTTATATTCACTATACAATGAGAAGTATAGTTACATATGGTTATATTCACTATACAATGAGAAGTATAGTTACATATGGTTATATTCACTATACAATTAGAAGTATATTTCTCATAATTTCTTCACTGTCCTTTTTTTCTCTTCTTATCAGTCTCTTCATTTTGATGTCATCTCCTCGTCAAAGTTCATTTTCTTTGCATTAATTAATATTTAGTGCCTTAGGCTAGAGCTAATTAAGGCTCAAATTGGCTTGCCTCCTTTAGGTCTCTTTAGCAAACTTTTTATGTTTCTTTTTAATCACTCTATAAATATTCAATGAGTTGCGAATTGTCGGACGGTGCCATATTTTCGATCATATAGGAAAATTATTTTGTAACTTTTATTTTAATTCCATTATTATGGTTATAACTAATTAGTTAAATTTTATTCTTATGGTCGAAAATGAGGAACTGTCCGATAACTTGGATGTTACCCTAACACTTCTTAGATATAATTCATTTAAACTATATTAACTAAGTTAATATTATTTATACACTAGTGTACTTTCCCGTTAAAAATAACGGGTCATCATCAGTACCAATTTATTACCCGTTATTACGTTACTTTTAATGAATTCAATTAAAATAAAATTTTCTGCATAGTCTAATTTATTTTATAGATAAAATACATTTAAAAATTGAATAAAAACAGGGGAATTTAAATACCAAGTCAATATATTCCCGTGCGTATCATAGTTACATTCTTCATGTTTAATACCCGTAGTGTAAAAGCGGACACCAAATAAATGAATAAACACACGAGGCAAATTATTAGTATAGATACATATTTTTAAGCCGTTTTTAATAATCAATTGCAATTCTCATCAGTTATTTAATCATTATATGATAATCGCAATGTAACATTTATAGTACTGCAATTCACTATACTATGTACCACTTTGTAAGTAAGTCAACACTAGGGTTGTGACAATATGCTTTTAAAATCATAGATCCGGAAAATATTATAAATGGATTGAATAAAAAGAGTATTGAATGGTTCTACACCAGCGGTATATAGTATTCGATACCATTTCATTTCGTCTGTGATATTATTAAGATCTGTGATTTAGAAAGCATATTGTCTCAACCCTAGTCATCAGGTACCTTAGAGTGGTTCTTACAGTGTTTATTTATTTATTCCTTGGATATTTAGGGAATATCCCAGGCAAGAAGAATTTATTCCTTGGAAACATCCTCAATATCCCAGGAGTAAATCCTTCTTGCCTGGGATAGTATACCAGGGCGGGGCGAATATTGCTTAAATATCTCACTGTAAAATACCTACACAAATTATGTCCTAATTTGGTGGTTCACATGGATAAAAATATTGCTCTTTCCGATGCTCTTTTGTTTTCCATATTTTTTACGATATCTATCATCAACGTAGAATAATATTGACATGAAAATATACATTTTATAAAAAAAAATTATAATCTTTTTGAATGGTTCTCCATGAAAAAGAAATATTTCTGTAAAAATTACGTTTTGTAGAAAATTACTAAAAACATTTCGAATACCTGTTTGTACAGTAATGTTTAATAAAATTCTATAATCAAACTTAGATTTTTCAAACTCTATATTTAATTATTTAAAAAAATGATATATTCATAGCTTTTTAGAAAAACTTTATTTTAAAAATCTAATTATTAATGAATTATATTAGAAATAATGTTCAAATAAATTTCAGAAGTTTAAAACAATATAATGAATAACAAATACATATTATTTAGTTGTGTGTAAAACGATTTATTGTTACTATTATCATTAAGATATTTCGAATTTATTTAATAATCGTACATCACAATAATTATAAATAATGTAGTGTCATTTAAACGATGGCTTGTCGAGTCACAGACGAAATGAAATGGTATCGAATACTATATACCGCTGGTGTAGAACCATTCAATACTCTTAAATTCTCTCCGTCAATAATATTCTCTATGATTTATAAAGCATATTGTCACTAGGGTTGTGACAATATGCTTTATAAATCATAGATCTTAAGAATATCACAGACGAAATGAAATGGTATCGAATACTATATACCGCTGCTGTAGAACCATTCAATACTCTTTAATTCTCTCCGTCTGTAATATTTTCAGGATCTATGATTTTAAAACCATATTGTTACAACCCTAGTGAGTAAATCATATTCTCTTTAGAATTTAGATAATTTATATGATAAAGACATAAGATATATTTTAAATATATAGAGACGTGACAATATGCTTTTAAAATCATAGATCTTATGAATATTATAGACGGAGAGAATTAAAGAGCATTGAATGGTTCTACACCAGCGGTATATAGTATTCGATACCATTTCATTTTGTCTATTCTTACGATCTATGATTCATGAAGCATATTGTCACAAGCGTAGTTATAAGTTCTATTGTATCAACTCTCTTACCGGATGTTACTCTATCTCCTATCAAAATTGGCCCCAATGTTGTTACATCTTCTGTGGACAATATTCAAGTTTTTAGGACTGGTTATCATGGCAGACTAAAGTAAAATTTGTTCACTATAGAGGCTACATCCTAACTCATTCACTATAGAGGAGTCTTACTATATACCAAGGAGTAATAATTACAGTACTGCAATTACCATTAATTTCTTTACCATTTATTATCCTCTTCTTCTAATTAACTGCTCTTCTTTAATTTTCTTTTGTACTAATTTTTACTAATATCCGAGTACAGTTTAACCAGTTAATGGATCTGTTCATTAATGTCTAATGTTCTCTATTTTATTATCATTCTATTCATTGTTTCCTTTCTTACTTAAAATAAAGATTTTAAATTTCTAAGATAAACCTGTCCAGGGTAGATTCCTAGTTATCGGTCAGTTTCACATCTTCGGTCAAGAAGAAAAAACAATATAGAAATTAATAAAATTGTTTATTGTTTTTTTCTTTTATGACCGAAGATGTAGTACTGACCGATAATTCGTAACTTACCCTATGTGATATCATTACTATGTTGGAATATCTCTTTATTCCATTTTTTTTATTATGTTTTTAAATAATAAAATATTTATTATTTTTTCTCTGGTTGAATTCGTATTATTAATTCGTAAATTCCTTCAATTTAAATAAATTAGGAAGGTTTTTTACGTTAATTTAATTACAATTCATTGAAATGGTTCAAGATTATAAATGGCATTAATAATACCTATTCATTATTAAAATAAAAGGAAAATATATAATCTAGGGTAATGAAGACCATTTTTTCATTTTTATAATTTTAGTGTCTACGGTAAGTTACGAATTATTGGTCAGTTCTACATCTTCGGTCATATAAGAAAAACAATATAAAAATTGTTATCATTACACAGTGCTATCTAATAACCCGGGTTTGCAGAAGTATTAGATAGCACTGTGTAATAATAATTATTATTATATCTTTTTTTCTTATATGACCTAAGATGTAGTACTGACCGATAATTCGTAACTTACCCTATTCATTTAAAATTATAATAAACTCTTAATTTAAGTATATATTGATTTTCAGTTCAATAAACTTTTATTATTAGAATATCATAACCGTTCATTTATTTAAATCAATATATTATATATCGCCCTGATTCTACCATTCCGAAACATCTCTCTAATATTTCTGTTGTTTTAACGCTCAAATAAATCATTGGTACGACTTCAATCAATTTGCATTGAATTTGTAAGTCTTCAGCGTAATTTATTATTCTGCACTAACTAATTAAAAAAGTTAAGCATTACTGATATTGTGTGTTCAACATAATCACCATTTCTCTCTTTTTCATTTTCAGAATTTGTTATGATGAGGCCAAGTGAGCGATGAAAAGTAGAGGGCATTGCAGTGGGGGTGACTCACCCCCCCGAAATGGGGCTGCTAAACCCCCCCTCTCCCCCCTAACTAAGAAAAACACCAAAGCAAAACTAAAGAAAATCACCAGAGCCGTCAAGAAAAAGGTAATTGTCATTAAACACAAAATAGAATAAGTAGAGACTAGATGGCAGGCACTCGTAGAGCGCATATCTTTGCCGCCACTTATAAATGGCCTTGACCATCTTGGAGTTATAAATGACCTTGACCTTTGACCTGATCGCTCCCAAAATCTTACCAGATGGTTCCAGAACATTGACCAATCGTCCCATCAAATTTCAGGAAATTTGGTGAAATAACAAAATTATCATCAATTTATGATTACAAAATTACAAATAAATAACTACCGACAGAGACATAACTTTCTGCAATTTGCTAAAATAATAAAGTAAAATAGTTTATGTTAAATTATCTAATGACTAAAATAAGACGAAAGCAAAATTATTAGGAATTGTAATATCAATTATAATGAATAATTTCATGAAAGTTCACAAATCGAATGTTCTTACGAATACAAATATGATGAGTAACTACATACAAAAAACTTTCTCTGTAGCTACTTAAAAACATATTAATGCTCACATCTGTATAAATACAAATATTAATACTAACATGTTAATAACTACAAATAAAGTCCATTAAAGTGCTCAGTTAAAAGTGTCAATGATTTTACTAAGTCAAACAGATTAACTTGTTTAAGTTGCAGTGAATATAATTATCACCCTGTAAGATATCCTACAATTAAATAGCAAACTAATATATTAAATTAGCCCTGAGATATGCACATTACTAATGAAGATTTATAAAAAAGAAACTTTACCTAATTAGGCAACAAACGGGTTTTTGTCTGGAAACAATTTATTGAATAGTTTAGTAGCCTCTGGAAAGTTGTAAAAGTTATGTTTGTAGGGATGTAGACTTGAACTGATTAGTGATAAAAGGTTGCTTCCAAGTATGTAGTTCATGTTTAATATTTCTATTGAATTTGTCTTTGCAGAGAGACGAGAAATTAGATAAGCTGGCTAAAAAGATGAAGTCCGTCTCTTCCAAATTGAAAAAAGAGAAAATTTTAGAAAAGAAGACTACTGGACAAAATAAAACTAAAGTTTCGAATAAAACCCTCTCTAAAGATTCGCGCAGATCGTCCCCTTCTCCTACCAACTCTCTAGAAACTGAAATCACAGTCAAAATACCACCAAAAGCTAAAAAATCAGCCAATGAAGCCAAGTCTCCAGTTCGAAAACCTGCCTCACCAAAGAAAAGAAAAGTTGCCGATTCGTCGACCAGCAACTCCGAAAATATCGAAGATAAGAGCAACAATGACGAATCGGTCATCAAAGAAGATAAAAACGAGTGCGAGAGTCCAGTCAAGAAGAAGAAGAAAGTTGACGGCTCGCCTAAAGCTGAGGATAAATTGAAAACTGATTTGGATTCTAAAAAGAAAAGAGGCCGGCCAAAGGGTAGCAAGAACAAACTAAAGGATCCGACCGATCCAAAACTAAAATCCCCCGTCAAAAAGGAGAAGAAGAAGACAATGGATGTTAAACCTGAAAGCGAAGCTGGAACAGAAGATATCAAAAAAGAACAAGAGACTTCTGACCCTTTTGCTTACAGGTCTGACGATACTGCGTCAGAGTACGAAGACCTCAACGCTAAACGCAAAGCTAAAAAGGATAAAAAATCTCTTTCAAATAAGACAGATGGTAAAGTAAAAACCAGTTTATCCCCAAAATCAGATTTGAGTTCTGGATGGGAAACAACCAGTGAACTTGAGAACAGTTTGAAATCCGTTAAGAAATCCAAGGAGACAGCTGCTAATGTCAAGAGTGTGATTGATAGTGTTTTAAGTCGCTTCAAAGGCGAAACAGACGGTGTTACCGCTGTCAAACCTAAGAAAGCTAAGAGTCCAAAGAAATGTACATCAGAGACCACTAAGAAAATTCCTCAAAAGTCTGCTGCTAAAAGCCCAACTCGTAAAGTCGATTTTTCAGCTGATGACGAGGAGTCCGAAGACGAAAATCCTAAACCCAAAAAGACAAAAGCGAAGGATTCCGTGAAGGTGTCTCCGAAGAAACAGTCTCTGAAGAGGTCAAGTAATAAAAAGACAATTGGTAAGACTCTGAAAGATTCCAAGCCAGTGAAAAGAAGTAGCAAATACATATCTGATGATGAGGAGAGCCATAAAGACAGTGATAGTGAAGAGGAAGCAGTGAATAAGACAGAGAAAAAGAAGAAGAGAATTACGAAATTGGCTACGGCTAAGCCAAAGAAGAAGGAGGTAGAAAGGGCTCCATCTCCTCTCCGAAGAACGGCTCGAATGGCCAGTTTGAATGCCAGAGCAGTGATGGTGTGCATGAATGAGGATGCAAGAATGCCGTTACACTCTTCACCCAAGAAAGAACCTAAAAAGCAACCTCTTGCTGCAAAACCTGACTTGAGTCTTGTCCTCCGACACGATTCGACCATTGCCAAAAGACACACAGATGACTCCGAAGACGACTCAGATGACGATTCTGTAGAGATTCGAAGGTTCGATTGCAAGAAGAAGAATGATAAAGTCTCCAAGACCAAAAAGATTCGCAAGAAACGAAGAGGTGAGTTAGATATCCAAATGGATATGAGAGACATGGTTGTGACTAAGAGGATGGCTAGTCTGAATGCCTCAGCTATCATGGCCGCCATATCGATTGAGTCGCGTAAACGAACACCAATTAACCACACGGCCAGTTCTTCAGCCGAGAGTGAAGTCACGAACCTGAACATCAAGCGGAAAATCTCATACAAGAGCAAGGGGAACAAGTCCCGCAGTGTCATCACCGTCCAAGAGACAACCAAGAAGCTGAAGAAAGCTGAAGGAACTAGGCAAACGGAAGTGGAAGAAAGGATTATAGTAAAGAAGAAGGTGAAGCGACATAGCGCTAAAAACACAGACACCGATAGGGAAGACGAAGATAACAACACTGATGTGTCCGAAATGAACCATGATGTAGGCACTCCTAAGAGTCCCGATGATGCCGGTATAATAGTAGAGTCCACCATCACTTATATTTCCACTCAAACAGACACTTCCCCACACACTGCGTCCGTTTCGGGAGTTTCTTCATACAGCATTTCATCAGGGGAAGGGAAAACTACCACTGTGGTTCAGCAGGTGGAAAGGAAGTCAAAGACAACTACCAAGTGTTCCGCCAACTCCACCTTCGTGCCACCCACTGCTTGTATTCCCCCCACCCATATACAGGTGAGATTCACTATCTTTTGATTATTCAAAACATACTTTTGATTGTTTCTTAACTAATGAAAATAGTGTCAGAAGTTTTCCTTTAGTTTTCTCATAATTTTTTTTCTCCCACAGCCAATTTGCCAAAGTTCAGCTTCCCCAGTGGGTCAAAAGTCTTCAATGACCTATTCCCCCCTGGGTGCTCTGTCCGGCATGCATCCTTTGGAGCAAATTACCCCCACCTCTGAGTCTTACTCCCCCCATTCCCCCACTCAACACCTCCATCACCACCACCACCACATACATTCTCACATGCACCCACATACCGGTGGGAATCAACCGTATCCCATCCCTCCTCCAAATACGGCGGGTAATACATCACATCCTCCTCCTCCGTCTCAAAGTTTCACCCCCCATCCCCCGGCATCACCTCAGTACCTGCAACCCCATTCCCCTCCCTACCCTCCACCTCCTCTACCATCTCCCCCCATGTTGATGCCCCCCTCTTCCACCCCCTACACTCACCACCATCAGCATCATCACCAACAGGTGGTACCCCCACACATGATGCAACAGTTCCACCAGGGCGTGACGAATGGCAACAGTAACTTCCACCAACAACAGATGATGCCCCAACAACTACCCCCACCCCTCTCTTCCCCTTACCCCTCCCCCCATCCTACCCCCAACAAACTCTCTGGGGTTGGGGCTCTGCAACACCCCCCATATGGACCCCCCATGAAACAGTGTCCCCCTCCAATGATGCACCCTGGTGGAAGACAGATGTACAGAACGCCTGGTATGAGGATGCCCACCCACCAGACCATGAATAGTTATCCTGACAGTTACCACCAGAAATGTTCACCTGACGGTTACCAGCAAAAATGTGCACCTGACAGCAGGACCCAGTCCGCCTTCTCCTCCGCTGGAGTCAGCGGTGCCCCATCGGGTGAGTGATAAACTGTTATCATACCTAGAACATTTAGTTTGTAAATGGGTTGGTTTTGTCACCATGCAATATACATAGTTACTAATGGCCGCCACTAAAACCTAACCACATTATTAGTGCTAAGTGAAATTAAGGTAACCAAAAATCTCTGTCCATTTTAGAAGGAAACTTTTCACAGTGTAGGTAACTTATATTTAGTGTTCGAAGTATCGGCATCCAGCACCTTCTGCCAACGTGTCTCCAGCGTGTCTCCAATGAAGTGTGTTTTAGTTTTTTTTACAGACCGAGCCATTTTGGTTACCTTAACTAGTTTATGGAAATTCAAGGAAATGAATATTATATAACTAAACATTATCTACTGTTATTTTACCTGTCCACTCACTAACTGTTTCTATTCACTAACTACAGTGTGACCCACAATGAATGATACTAAAACAAAAATTCATTAAAAAAATACTCCTAAATCAGAATATCAGAATATTGATTAAATGACCCTATCTATGCTACCCAGATGCTAGGACATTTGTATAAAAATGTATAATTTTCGATATTCATCATTGTATCACCTAGATTTCAACCCTCGAAAATGAATTAACCAGTCACCAAAAAAAGAAGGTAGATCGGCACAAGGCTTCCACTAAACCCCACGGTTCTAGGAATTTTCGGTCTCAGAATTATCGATTTCGTTTTATAATGATTTTATCGAAGAACAATCACAGAAAGAGTTGAAATTATGAATACTGAAATGTGTAGTTTATTTATTGAAAGCGGATAACATCATTAACCGTTATAAAATGATACATAATTTTGACATGTTCAAAATGAGATTTGAGCAGAAAATTCGGTCTCGAAACTTTCGGTCTGAGGTATAAATAAAAACTTATCAGTTAGATCTAAAGGGGGCGTGCCGCTTCCTACTCTAAAAGGGGCGTGCCTTATCCTTAAACAATCAAGAAGTGTGTAGTAGCTACAACAAACTAGCGGATACAACACACTTCATAGCTGACGACCATTTATGTTTAGAGTTTCACAATAATCTTCATTTATACATATATAAATATAAAAGAGGCACGCACTCATATACTCATACATCATCAGTATTGGATTTCATGATGAATGAGATGAAGGTAATAACTCTATACCGCTCATAATCACACTACAAGCGGAGCGGAGCAGCGCGGAGCTTTTCGCCATTAATACCATTGTTTATTTGGAGCACCACTCCGCTCACAGTGTGAACAGCCAAGCGTCTCTGCATACGAATACCAAACAACTTTAATGGCGTGCCGCTCCGCTCCGCTTGTAGTGTGTTTGAGGCCTTAGTCGGTTGACTTGGTCTTTTGCATCCCGAGACCGAATTTTCCAAACCGAAATTTCCGGAATCCAATTCCCACACTGTAATCGAATGGAAAAGAGCTTATGGTGAAAAAGTGATGGCTTGGGTGGTGATTGTGAACGGGAAGATCTTCCTTTTTGTTTGTTTCGAGGAATCCGCCAATTCAAATGTGTTCTTGGAGAATATCCTTAAAATACTCTGTGGAATTCCGTTAAGAATCTGGCGTCAAGACGTCAATATTGGTTACAGCAGAATGGCGCCAGCTGCCATGTGACTGTCGAAAGCGTTGAATTTCTGCATTCAAAATTAGATGAAAGGATAATTTCACGCCGGACGAACCATCATTGGCCCCCTTATTCTCCGGACCTATCGCCTCTTGACTTTACTTTCTTGTTGCAAGCTAACATGTCATCAGGTGTGAACCACGCACTCTAACTGAACTCAAGACTATCGTGGAAGACTTTGCTGTCAACATGAGCGAGGAAAATACTAGCAATATGATGCGTCATACGAAAAAACGAGCGGATCTACTTGGAGGATATTTTGAACATTTGCTGAAAAAAACTTAAATGTCCCACCATCTTCTTCTATCAATTCTATTAATTAATTTTGTTTAAATATCATTCATTGTGGATTACGTTGAAGTGACCTCTCTATTGACTAACTAATGTTTCTCCTCACAGATTACCAGCCAGTTAGCGGTCCAATACCAAGCAGCAGCGCTCCTCCTTTCTCCTCCTGTACTTCCACCTCCTCCTCTTTCTCCACCACTTACACCTCTCCCTCTTTCTCCTCTCCAACACACTCCTCTCACTCTCGCTCCAGACTCCACTCTCCTCCCTCATCCTCCAACTCCTCCCAGTTCTCGGGAGATGCCTATGCTCCTCCTTACCACCCTTACCAGTCTCCCCAGTGCTACTCCTACCCTAAGTACTACTCCTCCCGTGCAGCTCCTCCCTATCCCCCTTACTCTCCTTACTCCTCCCCTCCTCATGACTACTCCTCTTTCACTCCTGATTACAACTCAGAAGGCTACTCCTCCAAGAGTGCCCTCGCCTTGCCTCCCCCCACCTCCTCTTCTTCCACCAGATGGTCCACCAGTTCTTATCCCCCATTCCACCAGTACGCAGAGTTCCAGGACTTTGCCGGTAAATCTTCACGTCATCTTTTTATTGTTTTCTTTCTTTCTTTTCGTTGCAGATTTTCTTTTTTAAATTTTAATTAATCATATTTTTGCCTAACATTGTTTTCTTTTATTATTTCTAATAACCGATTTTTTATTTTTAGGTTTGTTTTTTCAATTTTAATATTTTGAATGTACTTAATTCGGCTAAAGAATCAGAACATAATCTTCTTTTCAATTTGATCACATTTGTCGAAAATAATTATTTACATAAGTTAAAATCATTATTTACATAAGTTAAAGTATGCGTATGAAACCTATAAAACACTTTCACTGCCTTACTATAAAACAAATAAAGAGTAACTACTTTTAAAAATTTAAATTGGTTCTGTCCTGATTCTTTAAAGGGCCGTACACACGTAGGGTTTTTTCAGTCTTTCCACCAGACTTTTTGCTAAGCTCCTCCTACTTTTTCCACAAGAATATAAGAAAAAATTATATGATTAGCTTAGCAAAAAGTCAGGTGGAAAGACTGAAAAAACCCTACGTGTGTACGGCCTTTAACAATGTATTCAGCTATTTTTAATAATTGCTAAATACTTCCATATAATAGCTATATATATAAAACCCTGAATTTGTTTTGATTTATTTTTTTCTGTTCCAGATAAATCCAGTGATTCCCGGTACATGGGTCAGTACCGTCAGGGTACTGAATATTACGGGCCAAACCACTCTTCCCAACAATGTCCAACTGACCAAAGTAAAAGCAAAAGTTCTCGTCAGGCACCTTCTACATCCTTCTGCAAACAAAATGAAGCTAAAAGCTACAACATATCTGACAGTCGCACAGAAACCCCTCAGAAACCAGTCTGTCAGTCACCAGATTCATCTAGTCTCAGAACTCAGCCGTGTTCTTCCTCCTCGCAGGACCCCCTTCCTTCCTCCGATAACGCCAAAGAATCTGCCAAGAGAAGTTGTGCCTCCACTACAATAGAGTCTCTGCAGACTAATCCAGCTATAGCTGCCACCATTGCCAATCTTCTGAAGCACAACTCGTGTACCATCACCAGTGTGAATGTCGCACCCTCTTCATCTAGTCGAGAAGACTCAAAGTCACCTCCTTCCTTGGAGAGTGACGAAGCAAAGTTATCGCCACAAGTGCCTTCCATCAACTCCACCACCAACATTCCACTCGGTCCTTGCAAGAGCACCAGTCCATCCCCCTCTAAGACTACCAGGAGTGAGTCCCCTCACAACATCACCAGAAAGGTAGCGAGTGCATCCAGTCGAGCTCTCAAAAGCAGCTCTGAGATCAAGAGATCCATAGCGTCAGCTCTGCCGCATCTAAGTGCCTCCATGGCTGGAACTGACTCCATCAACAGTAGTGAGGAGACCAATGAGGACAGCTCCGACAAACCATCCACCGAACAAAAGGTGGATGCTATCATTTCGAGAGCCAATGACGCCGATTTGTCAGTGGCTAATGATCTCCTCTTCTTCTCTCAATCTCATCTTCTATCTCAGTCTTCCTTTAAGAATAACTCTAGTAACATCACTGTCTCAAGTACCAACAATCTTGGTAATGATACCAATCAAAGTGCCGGTAATAGCAGTGATGATAACCATCCCCAAGTTTCCTCCGCCTCAACATCTTCTACATCGTCATCCACACGTAGTAACTCCAACTCACCGAATCCTCGATCTCGTCACCTTCTGTGCCAGATAGTACCAGCCCTTTCTCAGTCTAAAACCGCAACAGCACGCGCCAAACCTCAGGCAATTGCTTGTCAAAACAGATTTCCAATCAAATCAGAAGTTCCGAGCGAAGGAGTCGCCGCTAGTTTTAGTGGCATCACTTCAGATCGTCTTTCACCAAAAGAAAATGATGTATCACCGTCTACTGCATCAAATAATGATAAAATAACCTTGCAGAAAAAGAGGGGCAGACCTCCTAAATTAAAAGAGTCTTCCGATGCTTCTATATCTCCGTTGGACGACAAACTTCATTGTGAAAGTCCAAAAAACGTGAGAGGCATTGATGGGGCAGTTTCTCCTCAGAACTCTCTGGCTCATCAATCCAAAAACCTGAAAAAAAAATCTGAGGAGGAGAAAATCTCAAGTCCTAAGAAATTGAATCTCGCTAAATCCGATACCAAATTCAATATTCCTAAGATTGACTTGAAGAAAACGGCAGTGCCGTTAAAACCTGATGCTTGTCTGCAAAAGATCAAACCTGAAAAAGTGTCTCCTAACTCAAGTTTTTCTTTGGAAAGTTTTAAATTCCCGGATAAAGAACTTTTTCAAGATGTTCCGGAAGACCAGTTGGAAAAACTTGATGAGAAATTTAGTCTTGTAGAAAGCTCGATTGGAAACAGCAAATACGATACCGAATCTGAACATTCTGTAGAACGAGATTCAGACAAATTAGTAGATAATTCGAATAGAGAAAGCAGTGTCAACCCTCCAGTGAAAAGTACAAAGGGTCTCAAAGGAAACTCGTCTAAAACCAAAGTTACAAAGTCAAATAAAAATAATAAGAAATCTCTAGAAGCTAAATCCAGAATGAAGAAGAGCTTACTTGCATACTTAAAAGAGCGCAACGACAACGACAGCTCGAATATTGACTCCGATGTACCTGGTCCCTCTAATACTCAGGCAGTTGCCTCTCTGCTAGATTCACCCCCTGAAAAGACAAGCGATGACGTCACAATGGGTCCATCCAATTTTCCCTCTTCATTCACCTCCAAATCTCTCCGAAAAAGACTGTCCTTGAATCCCAAAAACAAAATGGTGAAGAAACCAAAATGGGTTCACGGCTGGAAGTGGGAAGGAGCACCTTTCCAAGGAAAAATCTGGCTCAGAGTAAGAAAATAAACATCTAGATGCTAATTCATCATCATTAGGATCCTGGTTATTATCCTTTATTTCTTTTATGCTAATATTATCTTCACTAACGGTAGTTCTGTTTTCAGAATGACGAGGTACTGATGAACAGAACGTGTTACTCAGCCATGACCCACAAAGAAGGAGACGTTGTGAAGGTCAGGGACTGTGTACTGCTCCGTTCCGGGCCAAAGAAATCCGATCTGCCATTCGTGGCTAAGGTAGCGGCTCTCTGGGAAGATCCTGATCAAGGTGAGGCTTCATGATGAAATAGATGGCTGATGAATTTTCGTAAAGGGGTATTAAGACATACTCTAATACATGTATGTGAAACGAGGGGCATGCCGCCCTCGAACCTCCTGCCAGGACATTAAACAATCATGAAGTGTGCAATACAATAAACTAGCGGATACAACAAACTGCATAACAGCTATTATGTTGAGAATTTTAAATTCTACGAAACAAATGTCCTGTTGACGAATCGTTTGCACACCGCTGAAGTTCACCTTTCTTACTTTTTCTTCTTCCAAACTAAAAGAATGATTGTATATGCGAACAATAATTCGTTACGAAGATAGGAATCAGACTTGTAGCGTGAATGTCCTAAATTCTACCAATTTACAGTAGCTATCTAGTTTGTGTTGAATCTAGTTAGGTTTACAAGTAGAACTTTCGTCAGTTTGATAAAAAATAAATTTCATCCAGTTGCTCAATTCGTAAAACTGTCTGTAGTGAACTTGTTATCCAATATCTTTCCTAGTTTAAAAAAATTCATCGAACCTAGAATCTTTTTAAGGTGAATTAACTTTTTTCTCTTCTTCAGGTGACATGATGATGTCAATCCTGTGGTACTACAGACCCGAGCACACAGACATGGGGCGTCAGGACCATGACTATGTGGATGAGCTTTTCGCGAGCAAACATAGGGACCACCTAAGTGTGGCCTGTATTGAAGACACGTGCTACGTCCTCACTTTCAATGAGTACTGCCGGTAAGAATGAAGAAAATAAGGAAAAAACATTTGGTGATGGAATTATTCTATTTTAATGAATTATAGCTAACTACTTCATTCAATTGGTGTTCGATTCAGACTATAATGAAGCTCATGAAAAATATATGAAAAAAAAACGGTTTCTGACAATTCAGATTATTTTGTAAAAGCCTTTATTAGGTCTTAATGACACTGTTATCTTATTTTATATTCTACAATGACACTGTTGCCTATACCTTTTTTTATCTATAGCCTCTTCTTCAACTAACCAATAAAATGAGCTATTTTCTGTCACATTCTACACCTCTCTAGCACCTCCCTCTTCACAGGTACCGCCGTCACCTCCGCCTCTCTCTGCAGAGTTTACCGCCTCAACAGTCAATGCTGGTGGTTCCGGTACCGAAAGGAGACAACGAGTACCACCGACAGAGCAGACAACCACCTGGATGCGTGGTGCCCGAAATATTGTTCTTCTGCCGAAAGGTCTATGATTATAGACAAAAACGCATCCTCAAAAATCCTTACTAGGTCCTAAAAACTTTACCTTACTAGGTACTAAACGCTTCACCTTACTAGGTACTGAAAGCTTTACCTTACTAGGTACTAAAAGCTTCATCTTACTAGGTCCTAAAAACTTTACCTTACTAGGTCCTAAACGCTTCACCTTACTAGGTACTAAAACTTCACCTTACTAGGTACTAAACGCTTTACCTAACTAGCTACTAAAAGCTTCACCTTACTAGGTCCTAAACGCTTCACCTTACTAGGTACTAAAAGCTTCACCTTACTAGGTAGCTACTAAAAGTTTCACCTTACAAGGTCCTAAACGCTTCACCTTACTAGGAACTTAAAGCTTCACCTTACTAGGAACTTAAAGCTTCACCTTACTAGGTCCTAAAAGCTCCACCTTACTAGGTACTCGAGCTTCAACTTACTAGGTACTAAAAGCTTTACCTTACTAGGTACTAGAAACTTCACCTTACTAGGTACTCGAGCTTCAACTTACTAGGTACTAAAAGCTTTACCTTACTAGGTACTAAAATCTTCACCTTACTAGGTACTAAAAGCTTTACCTTACTAGGTACTAAAACCTAAAAACTTTACCTTACTATGTCCTAAACGCTTTACCTTACTAGGTACTAAAAACTTCACCTTACTAGGTACTAAAAGCTTTACCTTACAAGGTACTAAAACCTAAAAACTTTACCTTACTAGGTACTAAAACCTAAAAACTTTACCTTACTAGACCCTATTGAAACTCTCCGAAAGCCTATTTGTTCCTAGAAAACCCTTAGAAACTTCATTCTATTAAGCTCTTCAATACAGTATTGAGACAACTTTCTAGCATAAAAGTCTTAGCATCATTTAACTTTATGTGTGTACATTACCTAATTCCATACTATCGTAATATGCTAAGTGTGTTAACTTCTAAGCCAGCAATGAATTGTTGAACAGACTGTTCAAGATATTTTCTTGGCTGATAGTAATTTAGTACTGGAGAGGTTTATATTCTACATGGCTACTTATGGCGTAGTTTTAATATGAAATGATTAGATTACCACATGACTATATAGATTAGTAATCCCTTCTAGCCTTGCCAATGTATTTCTTGATTAGGTACCGCATAGAAATTGTTTCAAAAAGGTAAATTCTCCTTGCTGGATGGAACAATTCGTAGCAGATGGTCTCATTCCTTTTTACTTATGTCCGTCAATATTTCAGTTTGTTACATCATTAAGTTCACAAAATAGGAATTAGGTTATTATTTTTCTAATGGTTTCAAGATAAATAGGTTACTTCCTATTGAAAGTGTATGAAAATTTTAACTTAAGCTTAGATCTCTCATTTAGATATGTTAAATCGTCTCTGTTAAACTAGACATAGATAAGCTTTTCTTTCTAATTTGTCAAGATAAAATGAAAAAAAAAAACAGATTTAAAATAGGTACCTAACATTCAAGTTAAAATTGTATTTAGAAATCTTTGCTGTTGCTCCTTTATACCTTTTGGCAAGATTCAAATCTTTCTAATATGAAACAACTTTTCCATAATGTAGGCCGATAAAAGGTTGTGAAATTTCGTAGTTTAATTTAGCTCAGTTATTTATCTTACTTCTCATTACTAGGCTTTAAAGATAATTTGATTGATGATAATAAATAACAGGTTTGGAAAAGTCATTCAAAACTCTTAACTTTTTCTTATGAATCTTTAGATCTTCCGCTATATCAAAATCAAAAGTTCTGACCAATATATTCTACTTTACTAGCATTTATTTTAGGTGCTAATTTATCACTGTATATCGTATTGACAGAATAGGTGGCGCTGATTTTGTGGCGAAGCATTTTCCAGGTTTTAGGGGCCTTTTAAGTTAGTTTGTTTAATTGTTGAGTGTCCTGTGTTGTTTATTTGCAATTCTATCATAATTTACTAATCTTTGAACTAGTTTTAGTGGTAGATTTATAATATGATTGAAACTAGATTATTCTTTGTGTAAGGGTATCTTAATTTATGCTCCATAAATTTTGAATTATATCTGGTATAGGTAAAACTGTAATTCACCTTTGAAAATGCATAATAATCACATTTAATCTATTATGAATTCCGCTACTTTGGTATATTCTGTGTCTCTCAGTTATCTCTAGTCTTCCCCTCCGAAGTCCCTTTCAGTTACAATGACATTTCAATCTGCAACAATCAAAATTCAAAAAAGTGTTCATCCGTCTACTCTGTGTGCCAGGTTTCAGAACATGCACATTTTTTGGCGCCAATTTGGCGATCTTCTAGTCGTGTGCGGACGGCGCTTGTCAATTCGTTTCATGATTAACCAATGTGATATGAGGAGAATATTTAGCCCATGTGATAGAATAAACAGCAAAGAAACTCTACGTCTTCTCAGGATTCAAAAAAATATTAATTACAAAAATTTAAATGAAGTATGAGATAAGGACCTGGTTATTTTGTTCTAAATTTTCCGACTTTGTATATTTAATTGTTTATGAATTCTCTAGTCCTGAGAAGATGTTGCAGTGTCTTTGCTCTGTAGTTTGTGTGTTTAGAAAAGTTCAATCGAGGCTACTTTTGTGTGTCGAATTAAGGTGTTGCCAGTTTGAATAACATGGTGGAAAGTCAAAATAACTTTTTCCTTTTTTGAAATTTAAAGACAACTCTAACCTCGTAGAATGAAGGTTTAACTCCTCTCGTTGACTCTTTACCATGTTTTCCAAACTGGCTATGAGTCACTAGACGCTTTTTAGAAACTAACTGGCGAATCGACCGAGAATTTCGTCTGATTCTGTCAGTTATAGTTATGCTTGATGTTTGTATTTTTAGATAATTGATGTTTATAATAATGAAGTACTAGATGAGCTGTTAGATTGTTAGTTAACTCCTGGTTAGTTTGTGGATGTTACATCACCTTTTTGACGCTTATGAGATGGTGTAGGTGGTAGAGTGCTCTGTGTTCTGTAAATATTTGAATTGACTGTTGTTGCTTTGGTCTCGAGAAAAAGAATGATTTGCATGGATATACTTTTATATATTGTATCTTTATATAAATTTATAAAGGCATTATCAAACTATTTCATGGTTAAAAACTCATCAAATTATTGTCAGATTTAGCTCTAGGTAGCCATTTTTCGTGTAAAATAGAACATTGAACTTGGTTCCTTTTCTAAATTTCTACATTTTGACCCTAGATTCCAAATGCGTTGTAGGATAGGGTTAAGGAAAGGCTTTGTATATTGTATATTTATAATACTAGATGAGAACTATTGCTTTTCATAGAAACTATACATGTAAAACATTGCAGTTCAGTCTAAACACATGAGTGAGTAAATCTAATAAAAAGAGCAGTTTTAGCCTAACTATTTTGATGTAAACACAGTTAAGGACATTTTTGAAGGAATATATTTGTTTTAAGTAGTCAGTAAATAAAACTCCAAAGATCATATGCATTTTGTTTCATTCAAGAAGGTTATCCAACCAGAATACCTACCATGTTTATCTGATAAAGCAGGGTTGTGACAACATGCGTTTGAAATCATAGATCTTAAGAATATCATTGACGAAACTAAATGAAATGGTATCGAATACCATATACCGCTGGTTTAAAACGATTGAATAGTCTTTTAATTCAATCCGTCTATGACAGGATCTATGATTTTAAACGCATATTGTCACAACCCTACTGATAATGCTTAAACTCTAAATTGTAAAATTCTCTGAAAATGCTTTTAATTTGTAGAGCTAAGGTTATATAAAACATCAAAGTTATCAGAAAAGAAATTCACTGTCCGACACTTTTAAGACTAAATAGATGAAAAAGTTAGAAAAACTATCTCTATTTCGTACTATCGTAAATGTAATGGTATTTAGGTAATACTATATTTAGCCATTTCTAAAATGTCTTCAATTCTAAAATTTGACGTCAATGAGTCCTACTTTTTCTTTTTGCTTAAATTCGGAGTGTAGAAGAAAAATAACTTAAATTGTATATAATATTATAAATATCGAACGAAATTTGAAATGGTTTGTAGTTTTATAACCAGTAACCTTAGTTCTAATAAATTGATTAATAAAAAAAAATTGGAGTGGAGAGAACCTTTAAAGTAAATTAAAACAAGACATCTTAGTATCTTAAATTATATCACAATAATTTCTCAGTTTTATACCTAATAAGAAAGATAACGACGAAATCATTTGAAAAATAAAACAAGACTTCAGCTATATGTATTGTGGCAAAACAATTATCATTGAAAGGACAAACTAGTAGGTTTAATATTTAAGTTCTAAATTTACCTAATTTTAAACGTCGATGTATTCAAATCCATTATATCTAAAAGCGAATGCTTTATACAATTCACTACTTAAAACTTTATTCTGATACCTCAAAGCACTCTTATCCTTCACCTTCTTCTGTTTCAAAACTAGTGCACCCTTCCCGTCAATTCCTCTCCTAATTCTGTCACATCTCCTGTAATGGTTCAGGATTACCTTCGTAGAGGAGACTCCTAGATTCCTGTTCACCACATCAACAAACCTAGTTACTAGGTGGTGACCTACCCATAGCACTGATCTGTTCATGACCATCATCTTTGACCGAAGAGAGGCAGGCCAAACTCGAGCTTCCCGAGTTTGATATTTGATGATATCCACTTTGGTCTCCGAGTTGGACTCGAAATTCTTGCAGAAGAATGCGTTGGGTATCAGAACAGAGTCACCAAAATTACCTTTCTTGTCTTCTATTAGATTCTCATATAGGTTTTTATTGGTGTCGATTTTCAATTTAGGTACGATGAACTCATCAATATCTACGATGATGGTAAATAGGTGACTAGACATAGATCGGTACAGGCAATCGTTTGTAGCTACCAGAGCTCCATAGTCCCAAAGTTCGTCTGTATTCCCCGTTGGTAAATTCCAATTTAAAATTTCTATGTTCACTCCAAAATCCATCAATTCTACCAATAGTTCTTTTGTTTTAAAATTAATTGCCAAGTCGTAGAAGTAGAAAGTATCAATTGATAGAATAGTTTTGTAGTAAATTATAAACTGCAGGAGCTGCCACGTTTCAGAGTATGGCCCAAAAAGCGGTCTAACGCAAATTGACGTTTGGTTTGATAACTTCCTACTATATTCAATTGCTTCCATTAAGTAAGACAATTTGTGAGGATAATTTGCATTGTCTTTTGGAAAATATGAAACTGCATAAAATTTCGATTCTTCTCTATTTGGTGGAGGAATGCACAATAAATTCACACCGACGAAATCATTCCTCTTCTCTTCGAAAAACCAAATCTCCAGGGCACCTATTGTCGGAGTATTTGAAAGTTTGCTCCATAGGGTGCAATTTATATTCACTTTTTCTGCCAAAATCTCCCCAGTCTCGAAGAATTTGTCTTTCTTCACCGTGAGATTTCTATTGTACCGCCAAATACCGAAAGTTCTTGCAATAGGTTGTCTTAATTCTTTTCTGTTGTCCCAGTACGAACTGTAAATGTAAATATTATCTGTTATTCGCAGCCAAGTTGTTCTTGAAGCACTGTTAACTTTCACCAAATTTTGAATGTTTGAAATAGATTTATGAGATTTCGATTTATTGACTTTTATTCCAAGTTCTTGCTCGGTATGAATAACAACTGAGTTTGTAAGAATTGAAGCTGTTGCCAGGATAAAAAGGATGGCAGTCAGTCTCGCCAAGAAGGGAAGTTTTTTGAAGCAATTCACCGAAAGTCTCTTCCATGACCGCACCATTTTAAGTTAGTTTTATGAATATCATAGTGTTTATTGAATTGAATAATCTGAAAGAGAAAACTGTAATTAAATAATATTATTTATATACTATTAGCTAATATCACTGCTGAAACTCGTAAATATGTTATTTATGGTTAACATAAAAATAAAAAATGTATCATTCCACTCCTTTTTTTCAATTTATGCTACTATAATTTTTTAAATATAAATTATTCTACAATATATATTGCAATCAAGTTAAACTTATTTTATAATAATATTAATAATTCAGATCATATTATATATGACAGACGTTATCTATGCTATAATTTGTACAGGGTAACGACTCAATTATCGACTGCTTACAGTCACCGTAAAGTGAGTATTACGTCAAGATAGGTTAAGATAACCTTTTCAACATTGAGGTTGGCTAATGACTTGGGTTGTGACAATTTATGCGTTTAAAATCATAGATCCTGAAAATATTACATAGACGGATTGAATTAAAGAGTATTGAATGGTTCTACACCAGCGGTATATAGTATTCGATACCATTTCGTTAAGTTTAAGATATTCTTAAGATCTATGATTTTAAATGCATATTGTCACAACCATACTAATGACTTATATTAATGCCTCTTGTACGGTAACTGTGAGCAAACGGTAATTAGGTAGTTACCCTGTAACATGGTATATTAAATTAACTCTATAGTAACCACTACTCAACAAATATAACTCTTTAAACTAATGAAATAATTCTATATGAATCAATAAACTAATTTCGTTGGAAATAAATAGATAATGTGAACTTTCCTACTACGGTAAAACTCCTGAGTAAGGAAATAGCCTCTATAGTGAACAAGTATTCTTTAGTCTGCCATAAACGGCCATCAGTTGTAGAAAACTGATGGCCATTTACAGCAGAAAAAAGAAAATTTGTTCACTATAGAGGCTACTCCCTACACTCATTCACTATACAGGAGTTCTACAATAAATCATATAGATATTTTACTGAGATACCAAACACTCTACCAAACGTTTGGAATTAACCTCATTTGTTTTCCCTTTGTTTTTAATGTAAAAATATCGTCTTGTAAATTAAATAAAAAATTAAGAAAAGTTTTCGATAAAAATACAAGTGAGAATTCGCTTCGTGTTTTTAGGATCTTGAAAATGTGCGATAATCTCGAGATTGTTGTACAATTTCCAGATCCTAAAACCACTCGGCGCATTCTTCAGATTGTGCAAAATTGGTCGGAATATATAAATTGTCACTGGGTTGTATGTAGCTACAAGTTTACAACACAACACACCTCCAGAACCCAACACACCACTACAACACCCCACTGAGTTCACACCAGACTGTCTGTTGTCTGATCATAACCAGCAGTGTCCAAGAGGTGAACTAACGGTAATGATAACGGTGAGAGCAACCGTCAGGGTATGGAGTGTATATATACTATAGTTACTAGTGACTATAACTTTAGTCACTATAGTATACTCTACAGTGACTGTAGTTATAGTCACTGTAGAGTATATTAATTATTTAACACAGACTAATAATTTGACTCAGTACCATGGATGACTCACTGTGACTCAGTACGGTGACTCACATTTGGTCATTTGTTTTACAATCAATGCAGCAAACAAAAACAGTTACTAGTTGTTTGTTTTTTTATTATAAAAACACAATATTCTCGATTTAAAAAAAAAAATAATAAACTATTTATTATTCTTTTTCTATCTTCTAGAGATAACAAAGTTATATGCCTTTCTAAGTAGAATAGTTTGATATAGTGTAAAAATGTGAACAGTGTTTACTGATAGTAATTAGACAACTGTGTCAGACATAAATCACCTCCCAAACAATGTCTAACTAATGTATTTGGGGTAAAAGAAATAGACTATTGGCTGAGTCTATTTCTTAGAGTAATAGTAAATGTGAAATATAATTATAATTTGAACAAAGTTAATATGGACATCTTGTTTCTAAATGTTACACTCCCCTCTAAATTATTATCTTAGTCACCTCAACTCCTTTATAAACAAACAGAGCTAAGTAATTATCACAGTCAGCCCTTCACTTCAGAGGTATTTGTGTTGGTAGTACTAGTAATTCTGGTTACTAGTACAAAGAACTGGAGTGAGTTTATACTAGACCAAACTAGCCTAGAACGTAACTCTGGTCTAGTAGAGGGATTTGCTGTACTCACCTTTCCTTCCTTTATCTTCATTTGTATCTCCTTGTCTTTCTTCCTCTTCCTTTGTATCTCTTTGCCTCTTTCCTTTGTATCTCTTAATTTCTTTTCTATTTCCCTTTGTATCTCTTAATCTCTTTTCTTTTGTATCCCTTAATCTCTTTTTTTTTGTATCCCTTTCCTTTGTATCTCTTTTCCTTTGTATCTTCTTCCCTCTTTCCTTTTTACCTTCTCATTTCCTTCCTTTTAATCTCTTTTTAATCTCTTTCCTTTGTATCTCTTTATCTCTTTCCTTTGTATCTCTTTATCTCTTTCCTTTGTATCTCTATATCTCTTTCTTTTGCATCTCTTTATCTCTTTCCTTTGTATCTACTTATCTCTTTCCTTTGCATATCTTTTCCTTTGTATCTCCTTATCTCTTTCCTTTGCATCTCTTTTCCTTTGTATCTCTTTCCTTTGTATCTCTTTCCTTGTATCTCCTTATCTCTTTCCTTTGCATCTCTTTTCCTTTGTATCTCCTTATCGCTTTCCTTTGTATCTCTTTTCCTTCGTATCTCTTTTCCTTTGTATCTCTTTTCCTTGTATCTCTTTCCTTTGTATCTCTTTCCTTGTTTCTCCTTATCTCTTTCCTTTGCATCTCTTTTCCTTTGTATCTCCTTATCACTTTCCTTTGTATCTCTTTTCCCTTGCATCCCTTTTCCTTTGTATCTCCTTATCTCTTTCCTTTGCATCTCTTTTCCTTTGTATCTCCTTATCTCTTTCCTTTGTATCTCTTTTCCTTGTATCTCCTTATCTCTTTCCACTGCACCTCTTTTCCTTTGTATCTCTTTTCCTTTGTATCTCTTTTCCTTTGTATCTCTTTTCCTTTGCATCTCTTACCTTTGCATCTCCTTATCTCTTTTTCTTTGCATCTCTTTTCCTTGTATCTCTTTTCCTTTGTATCTCTTTTCCTTTGCATCTCTTTCCTTTGCATCTCCTTATCTCTTTTCCTTTGTATCTCCTTTCCTTTGTTCTTTTCCTGTTTTGGCGCCGGTGCCAGTAAAGCTGACCTGTTGATCTTCTTTTGATGTTAACGGAGGGGAAATTGATCTGTGAGTGAGTCATCACTGGGGTTGTTACAATATGCTTTGAAAATCATAGATCGTGAGAATATCACAGACGAAATGAAATGGTATCGAATACTATATACCGCTGCTGTAGAACCATTCAATACTCTTTAATTCTCTCCGTCTATAATATTCTCTATGATTTATATAGCATATTGTCACTAAGGTTGTGACAATATGCTTTATAAATCATAGATCGTAAGAATATCACAGACGAAATGAAATGGTATCAAATACTATATACCGCTGGTGTAGAACCATTCAATACTCCTTAATTAACTCCGTCTATAATATTTTCAGGATCTATGATTTTAAAAGCATATTGTCACAACTCTTCTCATCACTGTAGATCAATCAAGATCAGCACCTATTTGATGTAGATCAATTGAGATGAGCACCAGTTGACAGTCAGCATCATGCATTAAAATATATATTTTAACTGTACATGGAACAGTGTTATCTATACAATTAATATAGGATGGCACCTTTATGGTTAGAAAATAAAAGGTTCCTACCACTAAGAATATAATTTTGAAAATATTGTTCCTTGTGGATAATTTTCTTATGATATAATCTTTAAGGTTACTAACTCATTCATTGGCTATGAATAAATGTAACGAAGGGCGTGCCGCCCCTCAAAAACCCACTGCCAGGTCACTAAACAATCATGAAGTGTAAGGTACAACAAGCTAGTGGATACAACAAACTGCATCACAGCCGTCTATGTTGAAAGTTTCAAAGTTCTTAGTTGAAAATAATTTAATTCAACTCAAAACTATAGGGGTGGAGCTGCTCATAAGAAGCAAACAGGGGTGGAGCACTAGCGGATTAGAGCTCCGCCCCTTGTTTGCTCTTCCTTCTTTGCGACCAATCAGAGAAGAGTTAACCTTAAAAACGTTATCCGTAAGAACATTATTCTTACAGCATTGTATCGATAGAAACTTATGCGGTAGAGACAGTATCCCGAAAACCTTATGCGATGTTTACTATATTTTAACATTTTAGTCGGAAGGAACATAACCTTTTTGGGTCACACAATGAATATATTTCAATGCTAGTATTTTAATTTGTTTTCAATACTCTATCGAAATTTAATAATAACTTTCCAAATAGTGACGGGTCAGGTGCATTGGTTTAGTAGGCACTGCTATCTCAGCCAATTCGCTAAACTAGCCAATATACAAGTAACCATTACCGATATTTACGGGGAGATCTTAGTCAGAACAGAGCTGTTACGCTCAATAAATAGAAGAAACCTTTACGCTGAAATGAATGGCTCCTTTGCTTGTTCTATTAAGATCTACTTAAACATTTAAAGTTAAGGAACAATGTTGTAAATAAGTACGACACAATTAGTTATTGTGTACATAACTTATGATGGTCCTGGCAGATTGAGATTCTGACAGATGTCAAAATCCTGACAGTTCAAATTTGACTGCAACTTCTATTTAAATACATAAAAAATAACTATTGGATATATCTATAGTGGGAGTTTTATTTAATCTCCTACGAAATTCGACAGACTGCATAAAAACCCAAACAATCACTTTTTCAAAATTGACAAAATATCCAAAATCAAAAATGCTTCGTTAACGAGATGTTGATACCCTAATTCTGGGGTAATTTTTGACATACAAACTACGTAGGCCAGTAAGGTTTAAATTCACAAGATTGATTAATATTGTTTACAATTCAGTTCACTGCTACATGTCGTGCTGGAAAAATAGCACATAACTTATGTAATGAAGAACTTGCTGATATGCGCACTGTTTGCGGTGTAGCGAACTGCAACGCTAGAGAAGATGTTAAGGTACGTTTGCATGCAGCGATTGTTGCGATCATCGCTCAGCAATCATCGCCCAGCGTGTATCGCTAATCACTATTTCAATGTATTCCTATAGGTGGGCGATCATCGCTGAATGATAATCGCAACAATCGCTGAATGCAAAACGTACCTTTAGGTTGTACCAAGAGAGGTTTCTGAATAAAAATGGTTAATGCCATACATCGTCCTTACGTAAACATGGAAGTTTTCGAGTAGACAGGAGTGCCTATGACCGACAACGGCAGATGCATGATGTTTTTTAGGATGATGTGCTGCAATACTTCAGTGACAGGCCTCGTGCAAATATTATGGAGCTGCAGCACGTGACTTAGGAATAAAGAAACACGTGAATATTTTGCAGGTTCTGCTTCGCAACAATTTATATCCTTATCGTTTCCAGGGAGTTTGAGATCTACACCCGATGAGTACAACCCACATGACAACTTTGCACGTTAGTGCCTGATGCAAGTAGAAAATGATAAACATTTTTTTAAACAATTCTGTTAATTGACGAAGAATCAACATTCATCCGCGGAAGACTGTTCGACACACTCAATGTGCGCAACTGGCAATAGGTGAACCCTCTTTCATTACATCGATTCAGACACCAACATAGGTTCTCTATCAATCTAGGATATTTTAGCGCTTATGTTTTATTTTCTATATATATTTTATCTATAAAATATATCAGTCTATGCAGAAAATACAATTTGCAAAGGAATGTAAATTTTAAAAACCTTCAAGTACACTAGTGTACTGATAAACATCTCTAAACGGAACTATGAAATCATACGTTTGATTACAAATTCAAGCAATGCAACAATTTGTTCTGTTAGAGATAGCCAGGTAAAATATATACAGGTAGAACCAATTAACAACAGGTAGTTAACCCTTTCCAATGTACTGACATACTCTCCTTACAATGAGAGAATGTTATCATATGCATGCTATCACCTTCACATGCATGCTATCACCTTCACATGCATGCTATCACCTTCACATGCATGCTATCACCTTCACACGCATGCTATCACCTTCACATGCATGCTATCACCTTCACATTCATGCTATCACCTTCACACGCATGTTATCACCTTCACATGCATGCTATCACCTTCACACGCATGCTATCACCTTCACATGCATGCTATCACCTCCACATGCATGCTATCACCTTCACATGCATGCTATCACCTTCACATGCATGCTATCACCTTCACATGCATGCTATCACCTTCACATGCATGCTATCACCTTCACATAATTTCCTTCCAAAAGAAGGCTCATAAATCTAACAGCTAATTTAGATATGGGAAGCAATATCTTATCTCTACTTCTTATCTAGTGAGGTGCTAAGATATCTATTATCTTAAACAGACTATCTTTAGCTTTTCCAGCTGCAGGATGAATGCAAGAGCTAGCTTAGCAATAACTTATTTGGATAGGTAGGTTTTTCTTTGTTTGATGTTTAAAGGGCAAGTGCACTCAAATAAACGATTTCTATTTTGAATTAATTATTATTTATCATTATTATATTTTTATTCCCTTTGCGAAAATTGCGGAACGTTATGCTTTAATCGGCATATAGTTTTTTGTAATCTTGTTATAATTAATTAATGATAGTCTTGTTAGTCGCGTAACTCAAGAAAATTCCCACCGAATTGCCTGAAATTCGGTGGGACGATAGGTCGTTAAACAGGAACCATGTGGTAAGTTTTTGGGAGCGATCGGGTTAAAGGTCAAAGTCATTTATAAGCGGTTACGAAGGTATGCGTTCTATGAGTGACCATCATCTGTAGTTGTAATTCAAGTGACTCTGTTTATATTCAATTTCTTTCTTACAATAACCAATGAAATAATACGAACCATGATTTGTTTTTAAACATTATAGTATTTCTGATTCAAACCAAATTTAAAATACTAGAATTTGTTCGAATTGTTTTTGCTAATATTCTGAGTGTGCATTTATTGCGATATCTGCCATATAACTTTTACACGGCATATTTTAATATTAAATAATAATTAATTAATACTTTTAACATTTGCTTACCAGTGTACATTTACTGCAATATCTGCCCTAACTTTTTCACGGGGTAACGAGGGCAAACAAAACGATTGGTGAGAGCCACAAAGAAAACTATTCGCTTATTAAATATTGGAACAAGACTAATTTGAAGGAACTTTCCTCTGGTGAAAGGGAAGGGGAAAAGGAAAGGGAGAGAGGAAAGGGGAAAGAGAAGGGGAAAGGGAAAGGGAAGGAGAAATGAAAGGGAAGGGGAAAAGGAAAGGGAGAGAGGAAAGGGAAAAGGGGAAAGAGAAAGGGAAAGGGAAGGAGAAATGAAAGGGAAGGGGAAAAGGAAAGGGAGAGAGGAAAGGGAAAAGGGGAAAGGAAAAGGGAAGGAGAAATGAAAGGGAAGGGGAAAAGGAAAGGGAGAGAGGAAAGGGAAAAGGGGAAAGAGAAGGGGAAAGGGAAAGGGAGGGAGAAATGAAAGGGAAGGGGAAAAAGAATGGGAAAGGGAATGGGAAAATGAAAGGGAAGGAGAAAAGGGAAGGGGAAAGAGAATGGGAAAGGGAATGGGAAAAAGGAAGGGGAAAGGGAAGGAGAAAAGGGAAGGGGAAAGGGAAGGAGAAAAAGGAAGGGGAAATGGAAGAGGAAAAGACAAGCGGGAAAGAAAAGGGAAAAGGAAAGCGGGAAAGGAAAGCGGTAGAGAAAGGGGAAAGGTAAAGAGGAAAGGAAAGGAGAAAAAAAAGGGGTAGAGGAGATAATTTCTTCGATACACCTATTTTCATCAATGCTGAGTAAATTTCTCTATCATTTCAATAATGTTTAATATTTATATAATTATAATGTAATTCCTAAAAGTAATTACAGAAAATTTCACTGAGAAGAAATTGTGAGTCAACCTGACTCATCGCTTGAGTCAAGGCTTCAAAACTCCAACATTGGAGTCTTTTTCTTGATTGACTCTACCTGAGTCAATCTGACTATGAATTAGGAGTCAATATGATTCTTGTTTTTGAGTAAAATATTAGAATGAGTCAAATTGACTAACATTTTTGAGCCAGTTTTGGGTCAAACTGAAAACTACAATTTTGAGTCAATTCGACTCGTATTTTTTTGTTCTCATTGTTTAATTTGTGGTATAAATTAATTAATTGCGTATTATTATGTTATGATAAAAGTATCGGTTAAAATATTCCACCAAAGTGTATCACCTATCGATATATCGGTAGATATCGAAAACAATGTTCTTAATTGTCTTTTGAACCGATTAACCGATAGTTAATACATCGTATTTGCATCTAAGAGATATTATTTTTCTATATAACTTTGTATTAGTTTTCAGAGTTAGGGTTTAATTAATTTATCACAACATATATAGTTTGCCTACCTTTATTTTTATTTAATATTCATGCAATAACACCAACTGTAATATGAGTCAATAAATAATTACGTTAACTGATTATAAATTATTTATAACCTAGTGTTATTTTTTTATGAACTTCTTACAATCACCGTCATTAAATTTATATAATGTAACTATGCTATAATATAATCGTCATTATTCAATTAATAACTTTAGCTAAATCTGAGGGACCAGAAGTGTGGATAGTTAAACTACACAAAAATTGATACTATTGAGAACACGTTTTTCTTAACGGGCAAGTACACTAGTTACAAATATTGATACTATTGAGAACACGTTAATCTTAATGGGCAAGTACACTAGTTACAGATATTGATACTATTGAGAACACGTTATTCTTAACGGGCAAGTACACTAGTTACAGATATTGATACTATTGAGAACACGTTATTCTTAACGGGCAAGTACACTAGTTACAAATATTGATACTATTGAGAACGCGTTATTCTTAACGGGCAAGTACACTAGTTACAGATATTGATACTATTGAGAACACGTTATTCTTAACGGGCAAGTACACTAGTTACAAATATTGATACTATTGAGAACGCGTTATTCTTAACGGACAAGAACACTAGTTACAAATATTGATACTATTGAGAACACGTTATTCTTAACGGGCAAGAACACTAGTAAGTATTAATATATGGGGGTTTAATATGATTGAAAAAATATATACCCAACTGGAAATCTATTTTATTAGAGGTAATTTAAGCTCAACGTTGAATGATTTCTAAGATTTCAAGCTTTCGAATAGAAAGATTTCTATTCATCATCAGAAGAAGGGTGGAAAACCTGGACCTGACAATGAATTTCATGACTAATAGTTGTATACCATCTTTCTATTTTAGCTATCTATCTTATACTTTATTATATAATTAATCTATTATGACTTATTGAAATTTAAAACCAATTATCGATAGGGTAAATCGAGCCTCTAAATTATTAAATTGTTAGGTAGACTCGTAGGCTTCATTTAATATCACCTCTTCATTTTCCTCTTCCATTCATTAGTACAACTACCGGTGTTTGTGTCCCTCTTCGTCACATTCCTTGGTAAGTGACTGCATTCACTGGGTAGCTCTTCTGCACCCATGAGCATTGTCACTGACGGTGGTGGGTGACTTTGTTCATGGAGTCACTTTCCTTTGTTATGATTTTCGGATTCTATGGACAAAGATACATAAAGAAATAATTTGAATTAAAATTGGTGGTAGTCGTCAAATGGGAAAGATCCGAATAATCATATATTAAAAAGGAATAACCTTTTTTCCGTATATTACAATTGATTAAATTAATCCCATGCTACTCTTATTCTCTAACTGAAAAAAGCATCACTTCAAAGACTTAGACCAATTGATATCTTCCTTTGCCGTATTACCTCCCCCCCTTTCCCCCCACAGGCTATGCCCCCCCCCCCTCTTTGGCAGTCTAATATTCTCATTGAAAAGTTCAGAGGCGAAATTCTTTGAGATGAATAAATTAGAGTGGAAAAGATATCACTCCTCAACTGAAAAGTCTTTGCAGAGCTGATTGCACAGCTAAGGAAAGACACTGGACAGCTAGTAAGACACTGCACAGCTAGTAAGACACTGCACAGCTAGGGAAAGACACTGCACAGCTAGAAGGACACACTGTGCAGCTGGAGAGACACTTTACAGTGTACACCTAGAGAGATAACGTAACTTAGAAAGAGACAAAGTACAGCAAGAGTGTCACAAGAATAAAGGGACTTTCATAATGCACAAAATGTCCATCCAAGGAAGGCCCCTGTGCACAGCCAGCTGTGCATTCGAAGTTGGATTAGTGACGGAGCCTCAACTCTCCATCACTCCCCACTTGGAGTCTATGAACTCCAAACCCCCAACCCTCAAACCTAACAAAGGAAGAACATCCACGAGGCGTAGAATAACAGTTTGGGCACAATCTTGGGCTCCAAGTTTTATCCGTTACTTTGTCATTCACACCCACTTATCAATGCCCCCTATACAGGGGCTTCCCGAAGGCAGTCCCTGAGACGGTGACAGGACACAGGGTGTGACCTGATCTCTCTCACTGCGGAAAGACGCCAGGTTTTCTCTTAGTTGGTTGATTTTGAAATGTGAGTGTTGGCACAGACTCGAGAGTCATCGACACTCTCATCTCAACTCCGAGGTCAAACCGTTGAAACGGTTGACATCTAAGTAAGTCAGCTCACTGAGTCAAACCTATTGAGTGTGTCAACAGTCAGACTGATAATAAAAATTTCTGGCACTCTGTTCCACACATTACAGATCTTTACCAGAATGAAGTTCTCCAGCTGAGCAGTAGTGAATCAAGGTGGAACCACCTTCCACCCGTCGGTTGCGGGTGGGGTTCACACACAGCGAAAATAGTCTTCGGGATAAACTCGACTTATCCCTCGAAGAATCTTAAAAGTCTCACCCCTCAAACGTCGCTGCAGAAGCGTGAAGAGGCCCAGGCCTCCTAATCGACATGCGTTTCTCTTGTTTCGGATTTCACGTACAAGTATAGCCGGTCTCGCTTGCACCCGTTCCAGCCACTGGATATTCAATCGCAACGTTGATGACCAGAACTGGTCCGCAAACTACGAAAGATCTCTTACCAGATTAAACATGGAATTTGAGCGGGAAATTCGGTCTCGGAACTTATCAGTTAGATGTCAGAGCCCCCTGTCAGGGCATTAAATATTTAGTACAACGAACTAGCGGATTCAACAAACTACATGCCAGCCATTTATGTTGAAAGGCCCTTTAAAATTTCGAGACTGAAATTTCAAGCGACCCCACCCTGTACCTCCACCGCCCTAGTGTCAGTCTTCATTTACCAAACTGTGTCTGCAATTTGGTATGGAAAGTTTTAGAGAACTTTCAATGGATTGAACTTTAACCTTATAAAAAATGAACACCAAATCTGATGGAATTTTTGAACAGGGTTCAAATATCCTGGTGATTATGACTGGCAATTTGAATTATTCAACTTGTTTGCAGTTTCCAACAAATGACTCCACAGACTTCCAAAAACACACTCTTGTCTCTACAATTTCCCCTTTTCAAGAGCATTTCTCTTGATAAGAGTGGTAATAATTGTCGTATTTCTATGCAAATGAATGTGAGTTTAGATTTAGAAAATACTTTCCATGACTGAACAAACAGAACTGTTTCGATGCTTACTACTATCTTGCAGAGAAGTAGCGATACCGAAATTGAAATGTGTTATACACATTTTTACATCGAACATTTATTATCGTATCGAACATTTTTGACGATAATGTGATATTTTATAGATGCAAAACAATATCATTCTAAGTGTTAATATTTATTGTTATTGAAGACGAATGACGTAAACGGAAAAAAATATAAGGGCTGCCTCCCACATTTCAGGTTTGCGTCCGGTACTGCTCCTCTCAGTTATTTTTTAGCACTGAGAGGAGACGGACCGGAGACGTGCCGGACTGATCACTGACATGCGTGAAGATGCCTTAAACAACACTAAGTAGATGATGAATGATGATAATAGCTATCTAATGAAATTATCAATACCTAAAAAGTCAAAATATAGGAAGATATGTGGGTCAGGAAGATATTTTGTCAGTTAGTCATTTTGTCCGTTAGGCATTTTGTCCGTTAGGCATTTTTTCCGTTAGGCATTTTGTCCGTTAGGCATTTTTTCCGTTAGGCATTTTGTCCGTTAGGTATTTTGTCCATTAGGTATTTTGTCCCCCTTCACGGAATATGGAAGCTGTTTAGTCAGCTTCAAGGAATAGAAGCTGGCAGAAGTACCTTATTATGATGTTGACTAAAGACCGCTAGAACACTGTATTGGCATTCAATATTAGGGCAGTAAAGCTCTGCAGAGGGCAGTAAATTACTGTAGAGGGCAGTAAATTACTGCAGAGGGCAGTAAAGTACTGCAGAGGGCAGTAAAGTACTGCAGAGGGCAGTAAAGTACTGCAGAGGGCAGTAAAGTACTGCTGAGGGCAGTAAAGTACTGCAGAGGGCAGTAAAGTACTGCTGAGGGCAGTAAAGTACTGCAGAGGGCAGTAAAGTACTGCTGAGGGCAGTAAAGTACTGCTGAGGGCAGTAAAGTACTGTAGAAGGCAGTAAAGTACTGTAGAAGGCAGTAAAGTACTGTAGAAGGCAGTAAAGTACTGCTAAATAACTGCAGAAGCAGTTTTGTATTACATTTCATGATAACCACTCTTTCGATTGGTTGTGTTTGGGGCAGTGAAATGAATTAGTAATTTATATCTTTCTATTTCATGGACAAAGAAACTATTTGTATTACATTTTTAAACTTTAAACTTAGCATAATTATTAAATACACACTGTAGAGAAAGAAGTATATGATTACTAGGGTTGTGACTATATGCGTTTAAAATCATAGATCTTAAGAATATCACAGACGAAATGAAATGGTATCGAATACTATATACCGCTGGTGTAGAACCATTCAATACTCTTTAATTCTCTCTATCTATAGTATTTTCAGGATCTATGATTTTAAAAGCATATTGTCACAACCCTAATGATTACTTAGCTAATTGACATGTTGGTGAGTAAGCTAATTGACATGTTGGTCAGTAAGCTAATTGACATGTTGGTGAGTAAGCTAATTGACATGTTGGTCAGTAAGCTAATTGACATGTTGGTCAGTAAGCTAATTGACATGTTGGTCAGTAAGCTAATTGACATGTTGGTGAGTAAGCTAATTGACATGTTGGTGAGTAAGCTAATTGACATGTTGGTGAGTAAGCTAATTGACATGTTGGTCAGTAAGCTAATTGACATGTTGGTGAGTAAGCTAATTGACATGTTGGTCAGTAAGCTAATTGACATGTTGGTGAGTAAGCTAATTGACATGTTGGTCAGTAAGCTAATTGACATGTTGGTGAGTAAGCTAATTGACATGTTGGTGAGTAAGCTAATTGACATGTTGGTCAGTAAGCTAATTGACATGTTGGTGAGTAAGCTAATTGACATGTTGGTGAGTAAGCTAATTGACATGTTGGTGAGTAAGCTAATTGACATGTTGGTCAGTAAGCTAATTGACATGTTGGTGAGTAAGCTAATTGACATGTTGGTCAGTAAGCTAATTGACATGTTGGTGAGTAAGCTAATTGACATGTTGGTGAGTAAGCTAATTGACATGTTGGTCAGTAAGCTAATTGACATGTTGGTGAGTAAGCTAATTGACATGTTGGTCAGTAAGCTAATTGACATGTTGGTCAGTAAGCTAATTGACATGTTGGTCAGTAAGCTAATTGACATGTTGGTCAGTAAGCTAATTGACATGTTGGTGAGTAAGCTAATTGACATGTTGGTGAGTAAGCTAATTGACATGTTGGTCAGTAAGCTAATTGACATGTTGGTGAGTAAGCTAATTGACATGTTGGTCAGTAAGCTAATTGACATGTTGGTGAGTAAGCTAATTGACATGTTGGTGAGTAAGCTAATTGACATGTTGGTCAGTAAGCTAATTGACATGTTGGTCAGTAAGCTAATTGACATGTTGGTGAGTAAGCTAATTGACATGTTGGTCAGTAAGCTAATTGACATGTTGGTGAGTAAGCTAATTGACATGTTGGTCAGTAAGCTAATTGACATGTTGGTGAGTAAGCTAATTAACATGTTGGTGAGTAAGCTAATTGACATGTTGGTGAGTAAGCTAATTTACATGTTGGTGAGTAAGCTAATTGACATGTTGGTGAGTAAGCTAATTTACATGTTGGTGAGTAAGCTAATTGACATGTTGGTGAGTAAGCTAATTGACATGTTGGTGAGTAAGCTAATTGACATGTTGGTGAGTAAGCTAATTGACATGTTGGTCAGTAAGCTAATTGACATGTTGGTGAGTAAGCTAATTGACATGTTGGTCAGTAAGCTAATTGACATGTTGGTCAGTAAGCTAATTGACATGTTGGTCAGTAAGCTAATTGACATGTTGGTCAGTAAGCTAATTGACATGTTGGTGAGTAAGCTAATTGACATGTTGGTGAGTAAGCTAATTGACATGTTGGTCAGTAAGCTAATTGACATGTTGGTGAGTAAGCTAATTGACATGTTGGTCAGTAAGCTAATTGACATGTTGGTGAGTAAGCTAATTGACATGTTGGTGAGTAAGCTAATTGACATGTTGGTCAGTAAGCTAATTGACATGTTGGTCAGTAAGCTAATTGACATGTTGGTGAGTAAGCTAATTGACATGTTGGTCAGTAAGCTAATTGACATGTTGGTGAGTAAGCTAATTGACATGTTGGTCAGTAAGCTAATTGACATGTTGGTGAGTAAGCTAATTAACATGTTGGTGAGTAAGCTAATTGACATGTTGGTGAGTAAGCTAATTTACATGTTGGTGAGTAAGCTAATTGACATGTTGGTGAGTAAGCTAATTTACATGTTGGTGAGTAAGCTAATTGACATGTTGGTGAGTAAGCTAATTGACATGTTGGTGAGTAAGCTAATTGACATGTTGGTGAGTAAGCTAATTAACAATGCCATTCAAAATATATTCTGTAATTTGTTCAGAATCATTACTTCAATAATATTTAAATATTTGACTTTGATTGTTTATTTGTATTGGATTGATAGCAAGGTTTGTTTTTTTTAATTTCAATTCACAGTGAAGAGACTCGAGAAAATTACACACCAAATGAGGTAAATACTAAAGAGGGTAAGTTCTTAATTATCGGTCAGTTCCACATTTTCGAACACGTAAGAAAAAACGATATAATAATTGTTATTTATTTTTGTTTGTATTGGTATCCATGATACCTGCAGGTATCCATGATACCTGCAGGTACCAATAAAAATGATACCTATAGGTATCATGGATACCAACTAAAATAAAAATTAAATAATTATTACTATATCGTTTTTTCTTACGTGTCCGAAACTGTGGAACTGACCGATAATTAAGAACTTACCCTAGTGTGAAAAGAAGAAGAGGAGATTGGATAATGGGTAAAAATAATGGAAATTGATTTACTTATATCTGAAGAATGTATGAAGAGTGAATAGAAATTGAAACTATGTAATAATATAATATACAGTTTCTTATTGCAAGGGGGACACAAAATAACATTTCAGATTTTACATATAGAAGAGTCATATAAATTTGGTGTGACAAATAAAGGTTATAAGGTATGTTTATTAAAATTATAGCAAATTCTGACATTATTAACAGTTGTCCCCATGCGATCCATGCAGTCATCAATGATGACGGCCCTTGTGGCTCTGTCGATGGTTCCTGCTACCTCACTTGGCTCAAAAGACAGAGTATGGCCAACTTTTTTGAGCCACTGCAACATGAGGCAGACTCTGATGGATGCAAAATAGTGCTCCATCTCATTGTACAAGAGTGGCTAAGCAGTTCTGACAGAAAAATGTAAAGAAAGAGTTACCAGAAGAGACACTGAGATCTTCTGGCCAGAACTCAGTCCTCTTGATCTCCACTTCTGGGCTACAACACAAAAAAAGTGTATTCGGAAACACCTCAATCCATTCAAGATCTGATAGAATAGAGTGTGTGAAGCCGTTTGCTGCAAATTATGACGCAGCAACAATTGTGAGGCAGAAATAATTGTGAGGCAGCAACAATTGTGAGGCAGCAATAATTATGAGGCAGCAATAATTGTGAGGCAGTAATAATTATGTGGCAGCAACAATTGTGAGGCAGCGATAATTGTGAGGCAGCAACAATTGTGAGGCAGCAATAATTGTGAGGCAGCAACAATTGAGAGGGTGACGAAGAGCGTCTTGAAGCGCGTAAGACTTTAACTACAGGATTCCGGTGGCCATTTTCAACACCTTGTGTTTTCATTGAGTTTCAGAAAGATAGTTCTTAATGGAAATTTTTTATTAAAATTTTCTAATCTTAAAACAATATTAACTGTTATTTTTATTAATTTTAAAGTTACTTATTTATTAAATGTAAATCTAAGATCCCAGCTCTTTTGTTAAAAAAAAAAGTTTTTTTTAAAGAAATTTTTAAGTTTTTATAAAACTAGTTATGCATTAATTGTTAGTACCAAGCCTTATCTTCAAGAAAATATAATTGCTTCCTCTAAATTCGTATTTCAAATATTCCTAGCGGGGGGTCAAAGTCTTGCCAAAAGAAAAACACACTGTACTGTTAATTACATTTTTTCACCTTTTCTTCTATTTAGTGCACCACTAATTACAATATATACCACATAGCAATATATACCACATTACAATATATACCACATAGCAATATATACCACATAGCAATATATACCACATAGCAATATATACCACATAGCAATATATACCACATAGCAATATATACCACATAGCAATATACACCACATTACAATATATACCACATAGCAATATACACCACATTACAATATATACCACATAGCAATATATACCACATAGCAATATATACCACATAGCAATATACACCACATAGCAATATACACCACATAGCAATATACACCACATAGCAATATACACCACATAGCAATATACACCACATAGCAATATACACCACATAGCAATATACACCACATAGCAATATACACCACATAGCAATATACACCACATAGCAATATACACCACATAGCAATATACACCACATAGCAATATACACCACATAGCAATATACACCACATAGCAATATACACCACATAGCAATATACACCACATAGCAATATACACCACATAGCAATATACACCACATAGCAATATATACCACATTACAATATACACCACATTACAATATACACCACATTGCAATATACACCACATTACAATATATACCACATTGCAATATACACCACATTACAATATACACCACATAGCAATATACACCACATTGCAATATACACCACATTGCAATATACACCACATTGCAATATACACCACATTGCAATATACACCACATTGCAATATACACCACATTACAATATACACCACATTGCAATATACACCACATTACAATATATACCACATTGCAATATACACCACATTGCAATATACACCACATTACAATATATACCACATTACAATATATACCACATTGCAATATACACCACATTACAATATACACCACATTGCAATATACACCACATTGCAATATACACCACATTACAATATATACCACATTGCAATATACACCACATTGCAATATACACCACATTACAATATATACCACATTACAATATACACCACATTACAATATATACCACATTGCAATATACACCACATTGCAATATACACCACATTACAATATATACCACATTACAATATATACCACATTGCAATATACACCACATTACAATATACACCACATTGCAATATACACCACATTGCAATATACACCACATTACAATATACACCACATTGCAATATACACCACATTACAATATATACCACATTACAATATACACCACATTGCAATATACACCACATTACAATATATACCACATTACAATATACACCACATTGCAATATACACCACATTACAATATATACCACATTGCAATATACACCACATTGCAATATACACCACATTGCAATATACACCACATTATAATATATACCACATTGCAATATACACCACATTACAATATATACCACATTACAATATACACCACATTGCAATATACACCACATTACAATATACACCACATTGCAATATACACCACATTACAATATATACCACATTACAATATATACCACATTGCAATATACACCACATTGCAATATACACCACATTACAATATATACCACATTACAATATATACCACATTGCAATATACACCACATTGCAATATACACCACATTGCAATATACACCACATTACAATATACACCACATTGCAATATACACCACATTACAATATATACCACATTGCAATATACACCACATTACAATATATACCACATTGCAATATACACCACATTGCAATATACACCACATTACAATATATACCACATTACAATATACACCACATTGCAATATACACCACATTACAATATACACCACATTGCAATATACACCACATTACAATATACACCACATTACAATATACACCACATTACAATATATACCACATTACAATATACACCACATTGCAATATACACCACATTACAATATACACCACATTGCAATATACACCACATTACAATATATACCACATTGCAATATACACCACATAGCAATATACACCACATAGCAATATACACCACATAGCAATATACACCACATAGCAATATATACCACATTACAATATACACCACATTACAATATATACCACATTGCAATATATACCACATTACAATATATACCACATTGCAATATACACCACATAGCAATAAATACCACATAGCAATATATACCACATTACAATATATACCACATTGCAATATACACCACATAGCAATAAATACCACATAGCAATATATACCACATAACAATATATACCACATAGCAATATACACCACATTACAATATACACCACATTACAATATATACCACATAGCAATATATACCACATTACAATATATACCACATAGCAATATATACCACATTACAATATATACCACATTACAATATATACCACATAACAATATATACCACATAGCAATAAATACAACATAGCAATATATACCACATTACAATATATACCACATTACAATATATACCACATTACAATATATACCACATAGCAATAAATACCACATAGCAATATACACCACATTACAATATATACCACATTACAATATATACCACATAGCAATAAATACCACATAGCAATATATACCACATAGCAATATATACCACATTACAATATATACAATGGGCAAAATAAACCCATAACAATAAAATATCTTCTATATCTAACATTCATTACTTAGCTATTTATTAAGTCTTTATTGTAAGTATCACTGTATAATAAGTTAGAAAATGATTGTTGTGTATTTGCCAATATTTAATATTTTACGAATCACATTAGATAATCATCCAATACTGTTATTATTGTTATTATTGTTATAGCACCATTTGGCAGAATAGTGTTAACATTAGCAGATATCACTGTACTGTACTAGGAATTAATGGAATGTTTTTGTAACAATTCCAGGAATGGGAATCTATTTACCAATTATTTATTTATTTGTTTTCGAGATACGAATTACATTAACAGTTAAGCCTGTATTCACTATTCACCAAGCCTGTATATTCACTATTCACTAAGCCTGTATTCACTATTCACTAAGCCTGTATATGACTATTCACTAAGTCTGTATTTCACTATTCTCTAAGCCTGTATTTACTATTCACTAAGCCTATATATGACTATTCTCTAAGCCTGTATTTGACTATTCACTAAGCCTGTATTTGACTATTCTCTAAGCCTGTATTTGACTATTCTCTAAGCCTGTATTTGACTATTCACTAAGCCTGTATTTGACTATTCACTAAGCCTGTATTCACTATTCACCAAGCCTGTATTTGACTATTCTCTAAGCCTGTATTTGACTATTCTCTAAGCCTGTATTTGACTATTCTCTAAGCCTGTATTTGACTATTCTCTAAGCCTGTATTTGACTATTCTCTAAGCCTGTATTTGACTATTCTCTAAGCCTGTATTTGACTATTCACTAAGCCTGTATATGACTATTCACTAAGCCTGTATTTGACTATTCTCTAAGCCTGTATTTGACTATTCTCTAAGCCTGTATTTGACTATTCTCTAAGCCTGTATTTGACTATTCTCTAAGCCTGTATTTGACTATTCTCTAAGCCTGTATTTGACTATTCACTAAGCCTGTATATGACTATTCACTAAGCCTGTATTTGACTATTCTCTAAGCCTGTATTTGACTATTCACTAAGCCTGTATTTGACTATTCTCTAAGCCTGTATTTGACTATTCACTAAGCCTGTATTTGACTATTCTCTAAGCCTGTATTTGACTATTCACTAAGCCTGTATTTGACTATTCACTAAGCCTGTATTTGACTATTCTCTAAGCCTGCATTTGACTATTCACTAAGCTTGTATTTGACTATTCTCTAAGCCTGCATTTGACTATTCACTAAGCCTGTATTTGACTATGTTCACTATTCCCTAGGGACTATTCCCACATGTGTTCATTTTCCACAGATTTGTTCAATGTATTAATTCCAGCGCTGGATTTCCCCTCTTTAATTTGTTTATAAAATAGAGTCGGTAAGTCGGTTGGTAGATCAAAGCAAGAGGGGTGGTTATAATTTGGTTATCACTGTACGTTGATAACCAGAGGTGGTTATAATTTGGTTATCACTGTACGTTGATAACCAGGGGTGGTTATAATTTGGTTATCACTGTACATTGATAACCAGTAGTGGTAATAATTTGGTTATCACTGTACATTGATAACCAGTAGTGGTTATAATTTGGTTATCACTGTACATTGATAAGCAGTGGTGGTTATGATTTGGTTATCACTGTACATTGATAAGCAGTGGTGGTTATAATTTGGTTATCACTGTACATTGATAACCAGTGGTGGTTATAATTTGGTTATCATAACATTGATAAGCAGTGGTGGTTATAATTTGGTTATCACTGTACATTGATAACCAGTGGTGGTTATAATTTGGTTATCACTGTACATTGATAACCAGTGGTGGTTATAATTTGGTTATCATAACATTGATAAGCAGTGGTGGTTATAATTTGGTTATCACTGTACATTGATAAGCAGTGGTGGTTATAATTTGGTTACCACTGTACATTGATAAGCAGTGGTGGTTATAATTTGGTTACCACTGTACATTGATAAGCAGTGGTGGTTATGATTTGGTTATCACTGTACATTGATAACCAGTGGTGGTTATAATTTGGTTATCACTGTACATTGATAACCAGTGGTGGTTATAATTTGGTTATCATAACATTGATAAGCAGTGGTGGTTATAATTTGGTTATCACTGTACATTGATAAGCAGTGGTGGTTATAATTTGGTTATCACTGTACATTGATAAGCAGTGGTGGTTATAATTTGGTTATCATAACATTGATAAGCAGTGGTGGTTATAATTTGGTTATCACTGTACATTGATAACCAGTGGTGGTTATAATTTGGTTATCACTGTACATTGATAACCAGTGGTGGTTATAATTTGGTTATCATAACATTGATAAGCAGTGGTGGTTATAATTTGGTTATCACTGTACATTGATAAGCAGTGGTGGTTATAATTTGGTTACCACTGTACATTGATAAGCAGTGGTGGTTATAATTTGGTTACCACTGTACATTGATAAGCAGTGGTGGTTATGATTTGGTTATCACTGTACATTGATAACCAGTGGTGGTTATAATTTGGTTATCACTGTACATTGATAACCAGTGGTGGTTATAATTTGGTTATCATAACATTGATAAGCAGTGGTGGTTATAATTTGGTTATCACTGTACATTGATAAGCAGTGGTGGTTATAATTTGGTTATCACTGTACATTGATAAGCAGTGGTGGTTATAATTTGGTTATCACTGTACATTGATAAGCAGTGGTGGTTATAATTTGGTTATCATAACATTGATAAGCAGTGGTGGTTATAATTTGGTTATCACTGTACATTGATAAGCAGTGGTGGTTATAATTTGGTTGTCACTGTACATTGATAAGCAGTGGTGGTTATAATTTGGTTATCATAACATTGATAAGCAGTGGTGGTTATAATTTGGTTATCACTGTACATTGATAAGCAGTGGTGGTTATAATTTGGTTATCACTGTACATTGATAAGCAGTGGTGGTTATAATTTGGTTATCACTGTACATTGATAACCAGTGGTGGTTATAATTTGGTTATCATAACATTGATAAGCAGTGGTGGTTATAATTTGGTTATCACTGTACATTGATAACCAGTGGTGGTTATAATTTGGTTATCACTGTACATTGATAAGCAGTGGTGGTTATAATTTGGTTATCATAACATTGATAAGCAGTGGTGGTTATAATTTGGTTATCACTGTACATTGATAACCAGTGGTGGTTATAATTTGGTTACCACTGTACATTGATAACCAGTGGTGGTTATAATTTGGTAATCACTGTACATTGATAACCAGGGGTGGTTATAATTTGTTTATCACTGTACATTGATAACCAGTGGTGGTTATAATTTGGTTATCATAACATTGATAAGCAGTGGTGGTTATAATTTGGTTATCACTGTACATTGATAACCAGTGGTGGTTATAATTTGGTTATCACTGTACATTGATAAGCAGTGGTGGTTATAATTTGGTTATCATAACATTGATAAGCAGTGGTGGTTATAATTTGGTTATCACTGTACATTGATAACCAGTGGTGGTTATAATTTGGTTATCACTGTACATTGATAAGCAGTGGTGGTTATAATTTGGTTATCATTACATTGATAAGCAGTGGTGGTTATAATTTGGTTATCACTGTACATTGATAACCAGTGGTGGTTATAATTTGGTTATCACTGTACATTGATAACCAGTGGTGGTTATAATTTGGTTATCACTGTACATTGATAACCAGTGGTGGTTATAATTTGGTTATCACTGTACATTGATAACCAGTGGTGGTTACAATTTGGTTATCACTGTACATTGATAAGCAGTGGTGGTTATAATTTGGTTATCATAACATTGATAAGCAGTGGTGGTTATAATTTGGTTATCACTGTACATTGATAACCAGTGGTGGTTATAATTTGGTTATCACTGTACATTGATAAGCAGTGGTGGTTATAATTTGGTTATCACTGTACATTGATAAGCAGTGGTGGTTATAATTTGGTTATCACTGTACATTGATAACCAGTGGTGGTTATAATTTGGTTATCACTGTACATTGATAAGCAGTGGTGGTTATAATTTGGTTATCACTGTACATTGATAAGCAGTGGTGGTTACAATTTGGTTATCATAACATTGATAAGCAGTGGTGGTTATAATTTGGTTATCACTGTACATTGATAAGCAGTGGTGGTTATAATTTGGTTATCACTGTACATTGATAAGCAGTGGTGGTTATAATTTGGTTATCATAACATTGATAAGCAGTGGTGGTTATAATTTGGTTATCACTGTACATTGATAAGCAGTGGTGGTTATAATTTGGTTATCACTGTACATTGATAAGCAGTGGTGGTTATAATTTGGTTATCATAACATTGATAAGCAGTGGTGGTTATAATTTGGTTATCACTGTACATTGATAAGCAGTGGTGGTTATAATTTGGTTATCACTGTACATTGATAACCAGTGGTGGTTATAATTTGGTTATCACAGTACATTGATAACCAGTGGTGGTTATAATTTGGTTATCATACCATTGATAACCAGATTATAACCACCAATGGTTATCATAACATTGATAACCAGTGGTGGTTATAATTTGGTTATCACTGTACATTGATAACCAGTGGTGGTTATAATTTGGTTATCACTGTACATTGATAACCAGTGGTGGTTACAATTTGGTTATCACTGTACATTGATAAGCAGTGGTGGTTATAATTTGGTTATCATAACATTGATAAGCAGTGGTGGTTATAATTTGGTTATCACTGTACATTGATAACCAGTGGTGGTTATAATTTGGTTATCACTGTACATTGATAAGCAGTGGTGGTTATAATTTGGTTATCACTGTACATTGATAAGCAGTGGTGGTTATAATTTGGTTATCACTGTACATTGATAACCAGTGGTGGTTATAATTTGGTTATCACTGTACATTGATAAGCAGTGGTGGTTATAATTTGGTTATCACTGTACATTGATAAGCAGTGGTGGTTATAATTTGGTTATCATAACATTGATAAGCAGTGGTGGTTATAATTTGGTTATCACTGTACATTGATAAGCAGTGGTGGTTATAATTTGGTTGTCACTGTACATTGATAAGCAGTGGTGGTTATAATTTGGTTATCATAACATTGATAAGCAGTGGTGGTTATAATTTGGTTATCACTGTACATTGATAAGCAGTGGTGGTTATAATTTGGTTATCATAACAGTGATAACCAGATTATAACCACCACTGGTTATCATAACATTTACAACAAGGGGTGGTTATAGCATCAATGCGAACTGATTTGTTGATTTGTTTTGGTAGGGGTGAATCGTTCTAGAAAATGAAGAGTAAAACAACATGAAGGGGGGAAACAGGCGGGGAAAAAGCTAATCCAGTAGAGAAAAAGGGGTCAATTTGTGCCAAAATAGCAATGCAAATTGGGGTAAAATAATTTGTATTGTACATTGGATTATTTAATGTACATATGAGAATAAAATATCTAGTAAATGGTTAAAGGTCCCCTCCACTCTAAATTAGAATTCTCTAGAATTGCTTTAAATTTGTAGAGCTAAGGTTATACAACATATCACAGTTAACAGAAAAGAAATCGATTAAGTATTAGCTTCGTAATTAATTATATAAGAAATATTCATGAGTCAACCTTCACTGTCCGATATTTATATATCCATGAGTCAACCTGACTCATCTCTTGAATAAAGGCTGGCAAAACTCAACATTTGAGTTACTCGTTTGTAGTTTCGTTAACGAAGCATCACTCGTTTGTAGTTTCGTTAACGAAGCATCACTCGTATGTAGTTTCGTTAACGAAGCATCACTCGTTTCGTTAACGAAGCTAATAATGCACTGCCGGCCACTGCATCTAGAGGCTGCGTCAGCTCTTTTTGCTACAACTTTCTGGGTGAAAAGAAAGAACTTCTGAAGAGGCCTAAAGATTATTTATTGGGAGAAAAGAAAGATGGCAGGTGAGCAGGGGAATAAAGAGAGTAACAGCAGCATGTGTGTGAATCACAGTGTCACCAACTCACTAAGTCATTTGGTTCATTGTGTCATTTGGTTATGTTTTGAATTCCAATCAGTGCAAAGGTTTAATTTTTTTAACCTAAAATAAAGAAGTTTCAACTTCATCAAGAAGTTGAGCTGGGTTTACACGATAGGATTTTTGTAAATATAAGTAAATTGATGAACTAAGTAGAGTATAGAGACAAAATGAATTGAAGAGGAGATTTGGTAATTTTGTTTTTATTTATTCTACTAAAATGATATCTACAGATTTGTAGCCACTGTTTTCTAGAAAATTTGCCACTCTTTTTACAGTCTGTCCTATCACCTTCTCCAGGATTTCTCCTACCAATTCAAAAACGTCAATCTACTCATTGATGTTTTTGAGCTCCTCACGTGTTGTTTTGCTTTATAAAATATTCACAGGGATTTAAAATAGTCTCACAGAAAAAAAAATTGCTGTTAGATTAGGTATACGTCCAAAATGAGAAATTTAAGACTTTCAAAAATGTCTTCCAAAAGAATAATTTTTTTCAGATTATGTGGTCGGTTACTCCAATTTGTTGTTGAAATAATTCGAATGCCAACTCTTCAATGATTGAGAATACTAATTCTCAAATCAAATTATTATTATTATCGCATAATAAGGACAAATTAGAGACAACATTCGAAGGATCAACAGTAACGTTTGGTGAAAGCGGTTTTAGGACAACTCGCCGCCGGACAATTTACAGTGCAGACAACTCGCCGCTAGGACAACTCGCCGCAAGGACAACTCGCTGCTTGATTTATGTTTACCGGTGTATACATCATTTATATATATTTAAAAAATATTATAAATTTAAACAAGAATTTATTTCTATACGCTATAAACCGGCGTAAAATAGTAGTTGACAAATTTCATTATTTTAATTTATTTGTTTCTTCATGTTTTCTCTGTCAGAATATTTCAGTTCGCAAAAATAGAAGAGATTTAAAATTTAGTAGAATGTTTAACATCTGCTTCGAGACGAAGGGCCTTGTCGTTGATATCAAAAGGAAATTAAATACAAGGGGCTGGAAGAAGAAGTCACAAAGGAAAGTGGCTCGGTGAACAAATTGAGACACCAACCTTCATTCGGTGACAATGCTCATAGATGCAATAAAGCTACTCCGTCAATGCAGTCACTTACCAAGGAATGAAACATAGAGGGACTCAAGCACCGGTGACTGCACTCACGAATTTAAGAGGAAAATGAAGAGGTGATAGTAAATGTAACCTATTAGCCTACCTAACACAAAACAATCTAAGACTCCTTAGTTAAAAAACCTTTTATTTGCACTGATGTACTAGTTTTGAACTAAAGTGATTTTTACTAGTCATTAAATGTATGAAAAAGACACATGAATAGCATTTAAAAAAATATAGCACTTAAAAGATAAAATTATAATATTCTACTAAATAAAAAACTACTAAAAATTATAATAAAAAAATTACATATTATGATTTTGAGTGAATCTTCAAAAAAATAAGAGCAATATTAAAAACAAATCATAAAAGGAGAGCAAGATTTCGAAAAATCACCAATGATTTGTTACATTATTTTATTCTCTGGTAGGAATTTCGAAACAACCCCCCCCCCCCCTTCTCCCCCACCATATCCCCGCCCCGTCACTAAGAGGGTTAAGAGATTTACTTTTCTTGGGAGTAAATAAATAAATAGAGAGATGTCTTGATACGTTTGTCATTGTTAGGTATTTTAGAGGGGATTCTATAGTTTATTGGGAAGATTTAGATCCTCTAATTATATTGCAGATGGAATTAAAGAAAAGAAAAGAGAGAAAAAGATGGAAAAAAGTTTATAGGAATCAAATTAATAATAAAAATATTATTGAAAATTAGACGAAAAGAAACTCTAAAATTTATTCGAAATGAAGTTTATGAAAGAAATTAATAATAAAATTCAAGAAATTTAAATTTAACCACGCCTGTAAACTAAAGAAGAATTTACAATATAAGGGAATTCGAATGAAATTAAAATTCTTTGAATAATCAGGTAAAAATTCTAAATAAAATGAATTAAGAAATAAATTCAAAGTGAAATGCAAAATGAAATAAGAAATTAGCATTAAAATAAAAAATAATAAATAATAATAATAAGCCAATGAAATTAATTAATAACCATGGTATGACGAACATTTTACAGAGTGTTGGTAATAGAGGGGAAAAGGAGAAACAAACATAGGATGTGACAAACGAGCAGCCATTTGTTGTGAAATTGGGTGAGTGGGAAACTGATTAGGATCGAAATGATAGATAAGGGAGATAATCAGAGAAATATAAGGGAGATAATCAGGGAAAGATAAGGGAGATAATCTGGGAAAGATAAGGGAGATAATCAGGGAAAGATAAGGGAGATAATCAGGGAAAGATAAGGGAGATAATCAGGGAAAGATATGGAGAATAATCAGGGAAAGATAAGGGAGATAATCAGGTAAAGATAAGGAAGATAATCAGGGAAAGATAAGGGAGATAATCAGGTAAAGATAAGGGAGATAATCAGGGAAAGATAAGGGAGATAATCAGGGAAAGATAAGGGAGATAATCAGGGAAAGATAAGGAAGATAATCAGGGAAAGATAAGGGAGATAATCAGGGAAAGATAAGGGAGATAATCAGGGAAAGATAAGGGAGATAATCAGGGAAAGATAAGGGAGATAATCAGGGAAAGATAAGGGAGATTATAATCAGGGAAAGATAAGGGAGATAATCAGGGAAAGATAAGGGAGATAATCAGGGAAAGATAAGGGAGATAATCAGGGAAAGATAAGGGAGATAATCAGGGAAAGATAAGGGAGATAATCAGGGAAAGATAATCAAGAGCAAGATAAGATATACAATTATATCCCAGTAGTGTTTACTTTTTTTTAATCTTCATTGTTTATGTTGTGTGTGTGTGTCTGTTTGTTGTTTATACTTAGAGTAAATATAACCTATTTTCCTCATCTTGTATATCGTGTTCGGTAGTTTCAAATTTCATACCTACATTCCAATTCCCATTCCAAATTATCTTCTTTTGCATTTCTTATTTAAGTGGATGCAAAGTTCAGGAATATTCAGTCCTGGAACTGTCAGGAATCCTTGGAATGCAATCCTTGGTGTCAGATATGCCAATGTGACGATACTTTTTGTGAATCTCTGGAAAGAAATGATTTATGTTCCTTAATATGGAGAAAACTGAGCAAATGGGGCTATAGATTTTATATGTGTTTGGTTCACTGGTACGTAACTATAACACTATAACAATAACACTATATCTATAACAATAACACTATACTATAACAATAACACTAAAACTATAACAGTATAACAATAACACTATAACAATAACACTATAACAATAACACTATATCTATAACAATAACACTAAAACTATAACACTATACTATAACTATAACAATAACACTATAACTATAACACTATACTATAACTATAACACTATAACTACATATAGCACTATACTGTAACTATAATACTATATTGTTCACTATAACGTAACTCTATACTGTAACTATAACAGTAAAACACTATACAATAACACTATAATATAACTATATAACACAATAACACTATAATATAACTATATAACAGTAAAACACTATACAATAACACTATAATATAACTATATAACACAATAACACTATAATATAACTATATAACACTATACTATAACAATAACACTATAGAATAACTATATAACACAATAACACTATAATATAACTATATAACAATATACTATAACAATAACACTATAATATAACTATATAACACAATAACACTATAATATAACTACAACAAAATACTATAACTATAACACTATAACTCATACTATACTAATCACATTATATAAAGTATATCAAATTATTTACCTCCTCTTTACTTTCCTGTGTTTATAACAGTCTCTTGTTTCTTTCTTCATCAGAGAAGCTAATTAATTAAAGCAAGGCTAATTAATGGAAGATAATTAATGGATAAAAAGAGAGGACATACCCCTTAGATTGGTTAGGAGACTAAAGAGAGTGTGTCAATACGACACACTCTTGTAAAAGTGGCAACTTAAAATAATATCAACTAAAAAAATAACTTTTAAGCCAATAAACAGTTTAGAAGGCCTAGTATAACCAACCTTATTTATTCACTTCGCAGTTAATTCGAAAAATGAAAATTGGAAAAGCCTACTAAATTTATGGTACATCTTTCAAATTCATTTAGCTATAATTGTTTTTGTAATTCAGATTTTTACATTTTAATTATATTGTAGAGCGCCTCTTTTCCTTTAAAAAATAACCTAGTCACTTCTCTGTACAATAGAAACTGTCAGAGATGTAGAGTGTCAATCATCCCAATACGTAAGTGTTCAGGAGAGACTGAAACATCTCTACCATCAGGTCATCTCTCAAGAAAGATTTGTTTTTTAGGTAAATGACTAATCGTATCAAAGTCAGTGATTTATTATTGGACTTGTCTCACTTGTTCCATATCTTATATACAGGACTAGGCCTTATGGATATCTCCATCGGCTAAGTGTTGCGATGGTTGCCTAACGAGGCTCGAGGTTAAGTTAAATGGTCTCACCAACGTGAACCTGAAGGCCCTTAAACTTCTTGAGAATCTCTCGTCAGCAAAGCGTGAGTGATAGACAGCTAGGTATAATTAGAACAGGCTTTCATACTTCCAATCAACTGCTTATTTACTCCGAAGGTTCATCAAAATATTCACTAAAATCTAATCCTAGGACAGTCCTCCTTCCATTCCTCCAATTTCTATTGGCCCTCAAACCACCTATAGGTTTTATCCAATTCACCCTCGACCAATGAGGATAAACTAATTATCAAACCAATTCAGATCAGTTCCTAGGCTCCTCGAAACCTCCAAAGCTCATTATTTCTATAAAGTTAACCACGGGAAGCTCTGGTCTAGAGAAAACAGCAGGTTGTTAAATTACCCTCACCAAATGCATTGTATGTAACATAGTTTTAAAGTCTTACTAACTCTCTTAAACCAATAGGTATTATTTCCAAACAACTCTCCTATAGACTACAAACAATTAAGCAGATGGAAAATAACGTTGTCTTATTTCAAAGTCACAAAATAATTAACTTCAAATAACAGTTCGGTCTGAAGATTTTACAATTGCAAGCATACACACAGTGTGATGTTATACGACCAGTCTCCACACATCATACATCCTCTTCATTTTCCTCCATTGCCTGCATATCAGGTGTCGTAGCAACCTAGCGTTGGTAGTGGCTGTTGTACTCAGTTAGCTTAACAAATCAAAGTTGTTATCTTCGTTAAGAGATAACTGTAACCTCAATATCTTACTGTAACCTCAATATCTTACTGTAACCTCAATATCTTACTGTAACCTCAATATCTTACTGTAACCTCAATATCTTACTGTAACCTCAATATCTTACTGTAACCTCAATATCTTACTGTAACCTCAATATCTTACTGTAACCTCAATATCTTACTGTAACCTCAATATCTTACTGTAACCTCAATATCTTACTGTAACCTCAATATCGTACTGTAACCTCAATATCTTACTGTAACCTCAATATCTTACTGTAACCTCAATATCTTACTGTAACCTCTATATCTTACTGTAACCTCAATATCTTACTTTAACCTCAATATCTTACTGTAACCCCAATATCTTACTGTAACCTCAATATCTTACTGTAACCTCAATATCTTACTGTAACCTCAATATCTTACTGTAACCTCAATATCTTACTGTAACCTCAATATCTTACTGTAACCTCAATATCTTACTGTAACCTCAATATCTTACTGTAACCTCTATATCTTACTGTAACCTCAATATCTTACTGTAACCTCAATATCTTACTGTAACCTCAATATCTTACTGTAACCTCAATATCTTACTGTAACCTCTATATCTTACTGTAACCTCAATATCTTACTGTAACCTCAATATCTTACTGTAACCTCTATATCTTACTGTAACCTCAATATCTTACTGTAACCTCAATATCTTACTGTAACCTCAATATCTTACTGTAACCTCAATATCTTACTGTAACCTCTATATCTTACTGTAACCTCAATATCTTACTGTAACCTCAATATCTTACTGTAATCCCAATATCTTACTGTAACCTCAATATCTTACTGTAACCTCAATATCTTACTGTAACCTCAATATCTTACGGTAACCTCAATATCTTACTGTAACCTCAATATCTTACTGTAACGTCAATATCTTACTGTAACCTCAATATCTTACTGTAACCTCAATATCTTACTGTAACCTCAATATCTTACTGTAAACTCAATATCTTACTGTAACCTCTATATCTTACTGTAACCTCAATATCTTACTGTAATCTCAATATCTTACTGTAACCTCAATATCTTACTGTAACCTCAATATCTTACTGTAACCTCAATATCTTACTGTAACCTCAATATCTTACTGTAAACTCAATATCTTACTGTAAACTCAATATCTTACTGTAACCTCTATATCTTACTGTAACCTCAATATCTTACTGTAACCTCAATATCTTACTGTAACCTCAATATCTTACTGTAACCTCAATATCTTACTGTAACCTCAATATCTTACTGTAAACTCAATATCTTACTGTAACCTCTATATCTTACTGTAACCTCAATATCTTACTGTAACCTCAATATCTTACTGTAACCTCAATATCTTACTGTAACCTCAATACCTTACTGTAACCTCAATATCTTACTGTAACCTCAATATCTTACTGTAACCTCAATATCTTACTGTAACCTCTATATCTTACTGTAACCTCAATATCTTACTGTAACCTCAATATCTTACTGTAACCTCAATATCTACTGTAACCTCAATATCTTACTCTAGCCTCAATATCTTACTGTAACCTCAATATCTTACTGTAACCTCAATATCTTACTGTAACCTCAATATCTTACTGTAACCTCAATATCTTACTGTAACCTCAATATCTTACTGTAACCTCAATATCTTACTGTAACCTCAATATCTTACTGTAACCTCTATATCTTACTGTAACCTCATTATCTTACTGTAACCTCAATATCTTACTGTAACCTCTATATCTTACTGTAACCTCAATATCTTACTGTAACCTCAATATCTTACTGTAACCTCAATATCTTACTGTAACCTCAATATCTTACTGTAACCTCAATATCTTACTGTAACCTCAATATCTTACTGTAACCTCAATATCTTACTGTAACCTCTATATCTTACTGTAACCTCAATATCTTACTGTAACCTCAATATCTTACTGTAACCTCAATATCTTACTGTAACCTCAATATCTTACTGTAACCTCAATATCTTACTGTAACCTCAATATCTTACTGTAACCTCAATATCTTACTGTAACCTCAATATCTTACTGTAACCTCTATATCTTACTGTAACCTCAATATCTTACTGTAACCTCTATATCTTACTGTAACCTCAATATCTTACTGTAACCCCAATATCTTACTGTAACCTCAATATCTTACTGTAACCCCAATATCTTACTGTAACCTCAATATCTTACTGTAACCTCAATATCTTACTGTAACCTCAATATCTTACTGTAACCTCAATATCTTACTGTAACCTCAATATCTTACTGTAACCTCAATATCTTACTGTAACCTCAATATCTTACTGTAACCTCAATATCTTACTGTAACCTCTATATCTTACTGTAACCTCAATATCTTACTGTAACCTCAATATCTTACTGTAACCTCAATATCTTACTGTAACCTCAATATCTTACTGTAACCTCAATATCTTACTGTAACCTCAATATCTTACTGTAACCTCAATATCTTACTGTAACCTCAATATCTTACTGTAACCTCAATATCTTACTGTAACCTCAATATCTTACTGTAACCTCTATATCTTACTGTAACCTCAATATCTTACTGTAACCTCTATATCTTACTGTAACCTCAATATCTTACTGTAACCCCAATATCTTACTGTAACCTCAATATCTTACTGTAACCCCAATATCTTACTGTAATCTCAATATCTTACTGTAACCTCTATATCTTACTGTAACCTCAATATCTTACTGTAACCTCAATATCTTACTGTAACCTCAATATCTTACTGTAACCTCAATATCTTACTGTAACCTCAATATCTTACTGTAACCTCAATATCTTACTGTAACCTCAATATCTTACTGTAACCTCTATATCTTACTGTAACCTCAATATCTTACTGTAACCTCAATATCCTACTGTAACCTCAATATCTTACTGTAACCTCAATATCTTACTGTAACCTCAATATCTTACTGTAACCTCAATATCTTACTGTAACCTCAATATCTTACTGTAACCTCAATATCTTACTGTAACCTCAATATCTTACTGTAACCTCAATATCTTACTGTAACCTCAATATCTTACTGTAACCTCAATATCTTACTGTAACCTCTATATCTTACTGTAACCTCAATATCTTACTCTAGCCTCAATATCTTACTGTAACCTCAATATCTTACTGTAACCTCAATATCTTACTGTAACCTCAATATCTTACTGTAACCTCAATATCTTACTGTAACCTCAATATCTTACTGTAACCTCAATATCTTACTGTAACCTCAATATCTTACTGTAACCTCAATATCTTACTGTAACCTCAATATCTTACTGTAACCTCAATATCTTACTGTAACCTCAATATCTTACTGTAACCTCAATATCTTACTGTAACCTCAATATCTTACTGTAACCTCAATATCTTACTGTAACCTCTATATCTTACTGTAACCTCAATATCTTACTCTAGCCTCAATATCTTACTGTAACCTCAATATCTTACTGTAACCTCAATATCTTACTGTAACCTCAATATCCTACTGTAACCTCAATATCTTACTGTAACCTCAATATCTTACTGTAACCTCAATATCTTACTGTAACCTCAATATCTTACTGTAACCTCAATATCTTACTGTAGCTTGAGAGCTTTAAAATATGATCTATTAACAAAGTGACATTTTGGAACTGTATAATTTAATTGAAATATTAATTTCTAATATGTTGAAATTTTATTATTTGCTTCATTTTTTTTAAAACTTTAACTATTTCTCACATAAATAACGTCACATTATTGCAATGACATCATCGTAATTATAGGTTTCTATTTTTTATTATTGTAAAGTAGTTACATGGTAGTTACAATGTAGTTACAAAGTAACTATACATTACATATTGCGTCAGACCGCACGACTCCCTCTGTCATTATGTTTGTCATACTACCTATGTAGGGTAGTCATTAAGTAATAAAAACTCCTCTTAGTTTCCATATATTAGTAATTAGACTAGGGAGTAGCTTCTGCTATTTACTGATGTTGTGCTAGTTTTTATTGATCCTTCCTGTTATTCGAATCTATTCTTTTATATAATTCATACACATTTTATCTATTTATTTTATCATTCACTCCTTTATCTCTTTGTTATTCTTTGCTTCCTTTCTTCGTTTTTATTACTTTTTAAAAAAAGTATTATCTATACTACCCCTTATGGTCATCGATACTCTTCAGAAAATAATTGAAAAAAAAATCGCTTAAAAACACACTTACAGGTCCTACATGTGTGTAGAATACACTGTGTAAATATTACAATCATAGCTTGTCTGTAGCGCGTACAGTGGGAGGGAAAGGGGGAGGGGCGCCTATGAACTCATCAGTTGAAATGGGAGAATACCAACCTACTCTGCACTCATGGCTTCAATAAGAAATCAGTGTCGAACTAACATTTGCACGAGGTTTATATGTCACTTTTCTATAAGGCAAATTTTTCAAGAGCGAGATGACCTGATGGTAGAGATGTTTCAGTCTCTCCTGAACACTTATGTATTGGGATGATTGACGCTCTATGTATGTGTTTGGTGCAGAGAAAAGGGGCAGAACTTGTTTAATGAGAAAACGGTATTACAAAGAAAAATAAGCTCAAATTTAATTTCTAAAGAATATTTTTTATTTAAAAATATCTCAACGTTATATCGTGAAACAACTATATCTTTCAAATGAAACCTTTTTCGTCTCTCTAAGTGGAAATGTGAAGCTGATATAAACATTTAAAATACACTAAAGTATTCGTTTAATATTAAATAACTCCTTTTCTATTAGCTGTAGTCAAATTTTATCACGAACAAAAACAGTTTCTTTTGTCCTGCCATGTATACCAAATTTTAGAAGTCTCTTTATTTATTAATAAATATTATATTTGCAAATTTTTTAACCGATTATCAAATGAATATGAAATTATTAATCAAATTTTGAAGAATTTTTTACGTTATGTTTGATACAGATGAAAAGAAAATGTCTTCACATCGAATTACAACAATCAACCTTATCCTCAAGATGGCAAGATACAACAAAGAACAGCGGAGGCTTTCTTCAAACACCGTGGATCATTAGTAGTAGCGGTACAAAAGAGAATTCGCTAGAGTGTTTCATCAAAGAGTACCTACCTTCTAGAGTCCTAGACACAGAATGATTTTAAAATTCAGACAAACTGGACCAACAGCAGATAAAAAACATTTTGGTAGACCAAATTCAGTAAGAAATGATGTCGTAATCCAATGTATTCGAAACAACAATCCAAAAACATCAACTATAGAAGAAGAGCCACAAAATTTTGAATTTTTCAACGATCATTGTAATACATCTTAAAACAGATTTAATACAATTTCCACACTAAGAAAAAATACGAGTCAAATTGACTCAAAATTCGAGTTCTCAGTTTGACCCAAAATCGCATCAAAAATGTGAGTCAATTTGACTCATCCTAACATTTTACTCAAAAACAAGAGTCCTATTGACTCATAATTCATAGTCAGATTGACTCAGGTAGAGTCAATCAAGAAAAAAACTCTATTGGAGTTTTGAAGCCTTGACTCAAGTGATGAGTCAGGTTGACTCGCAAGTTTTTCTCAGTGTATATTTAATTGAAGTAACGCTGCTGCTGACTTTTGACGATTGTCAACAGAGAAGAATTTTTGCCCACAATTTACTTAGGTTGACAAATGATAGTTATTTATTTCAAATCTGGTGATGTCTGACGAAGCCTATTTTTACCTGCCCGAACACGCTAATGAACAGAATTGCAGCTTTTGGAGTGACCGAAATCTTATGATAATCCATAAAAAAACACTTTATGTAAAAAAAGTTATTGCATAGTGTGAATAAATGAAAGAACGAATCACTGGAGTTAATAGAAAAAAATGCGAGTCAGCCTGACTCATCGCTTAAGTCAGGCTGGCAAAACTCCAACATTGGAGTTTTTTCTTGATTGACTCTACCTGAGTCAATCTGACTATGAATTAGGAGTCAATATGACTCTTGTTTTTGAGTAAATGTTAGAATGAGTCAAATTGACTCACATTTCTGAGCCGGTTTTGGGACTAAATGAAAACTACAATTTTGAGTCAATTTGACTCGTATTTTTTTTGTGTATATTTTTTCGAGGATCTTAACGGGGTAACCGTCACAGTTTGAGGAGAAAAGTACAGAAAAATGATACAAAAATTTCTATCACCACAAGTCCAAAATTAAGAAAATCTTCAGTTATGGTTTCAGCGAGATGGTGCAACACCACAGCAAGATGGTGCAACACCACACACCGCCAGAGAAACCATGGCCAAATTGAGAGAACCACTTCCGTTGTTTTACAGCGGAGGACATCTGAAAGACACCATTAAAAAATATCAAAATTCATTCTTTTGTGTATAAATTCATATTTATTTTATATCGACAAGTTGAGTCGGGTTATGTACAATAACATTTAAAGTCCCTACCCTGTATACATTTCCAAGCTAATTATTTTCCCACAAATCTAACTATATTTTAAGAATAAAATTCTTGACATGATACACTAAGGTCAATGCTAACAAAATCCACTGAAGATAACTAATTCTCCATTGCAACTTTATGGATAGGTTTTATTAACTGTTATCAAACAAAGTAATTAAAAGCATAATATTAGTTCAATTGATTAAACACTCATACTTCTTTCTTTAAGTTTAATAGTTTGAAGAGAGGTCATTGAACTGAATTCTTGATCAGTACTCTACTTCTTGATAGTTTGGCGTTTTTATTTAAAATTTTAATTAAATATCTTATTCTGTTGAATTGGTGAAAGAGCCAAGAGCAGCCTCGAACCCTGGTGTAGATAATTAAGGACATAAAACGTTGCTCTGTTTTAAATTAAATTTTTTTTGAAATATGTAAAAATTTAAATTTATCAAGAATCGAAATACATGGCATGTAATACAAACTGTTTTTGTAAACATTATATATACATGCACCTATGAATATGACACAATGTAATGTTTGCAGAATTAACTAATTATCAAAATATGATGAAAAAGTAACAGTTAACACAGCATATAAAAAAGTCATTCAAAATCGTTGTATGATTGTATATGTCGTATAAATCATCTTGCAGCTAGGTAGTGGCACAACCGTCTTATTCACATCTTGTATCATGTATAGTATCATTTATATCCTTCCATTTTGTATCATTTTGTATCATTTATAGTGATCAAGCTCCATAAAGAAGGTAAGACTTACTTATCAATTAGAAACAAGTTGAAAATGAATCTTTCGTTCAACTGTTTAGGAAAATGTTGAATGAATTCAAGGTGACTTGTTCAACGTCTGATAAATCAGGAGGGGGCCGTAATCAAAGCCTAAGGATTAAATATAAACTGATCAAAAACACATAGGAGAAATTGCTTGGAAATTCTCGTCGATCTCATCGTGAACTGGCTGCAGAAGACGACGGTGATATCAAAACTTCAATCTATCGAATGCTGAAAGAATATCTGAGAACAAAACCAGTTAAAATGCTGAAACGTCGTGAACTTACTGATCAACATGAGAGCTGAAAGAAGTCAAGATGGCTGAAGACACACTTCCTAATTTGAGAATTCACAAATGAGGAGAACATTGACATAGAGAAGTTGTGATTCAAGAGAATGATCGAGTTTAAAGTTCATCACGTTCAGTCGAGGGTAGAATTGTGACGAGACATCGAAATGCACAGTGTGTGATGGTTTGGGCTTCTGTTATTGCCACTGGTAGATCTCCACTTGTATTTGTGTCTTGTGGAAGGAAATTGAAATCAGAATGGTGCATCGCTCTCATTCTGGAATAGAATTTGCTACTAGGGGTTAAAGAACACTCCCAGTGTTCACTACAGAGTCTCCAACACCATCACATGGCTCCAAATTCACTCAAACCTGGATTCAAAGGATCTTAGGCAAAATGTTTGGATAGCAAGAAGTTCAGACCATAATCTGTTGGACTTTTCTGTCTGCCTAATTTTGAGACTATTCTCAAATTTTTCTTGAATCCAAGAAAGCAAAATTGCTAGTAGAATGGGAAGCCATTCCACAAGAACAGATAGGTGACGCTTGCGATACATCTGTTCCTAGATTTAAATTTGTAGTTCAAAAAAGGGTAGCTATTTCGAACAAATGGAACATTGTATCGTTTATTTATTTACACCCTTGAAGTGCAATATTTGAAATAAATATTGATCTTTTTGAATTTCTCTACATATCGAGAAGTTTTTTTGTCTAATTTCTGAAACACCCTGTATTCGATTAGATAAGAGGATAAATGGTCATTAGGATTGATTGATAAGGTTTAAAGAGTAAAGAGGTATGATACTAAGAGCATTAAGAGATTTACAAGCAAATTGTACTCTTAGTACTTTGATCTGAAAAATTATTGAGAAACTAGTGTACTTTCTCGTTAAGAATAACGGGTCATCACCAATACCAATTTATTACCCGTTATTAGGTTACTTTTAATGAATTGAATTAAAATAAAATTTTCTGCATAGTCTAATTTATTTTATAGATAAAATACATTTAAAAATGGAATAAAAACAGGGGAATTTAAATACCAAGTCAATATATTCCCGTGCGTATCATAGTTACATTCTTCATGTTTAATACCCGTAGTGTAAAAGCGGACACCAAATAAATAAACACACGAGGGAAATTATTAGTATAGATAATCTTTGGCAAAAATATTAAATGTTCGATAAATGTTTTTTTTTCTGCAGAAAAAAACAGAAATGCGAAAAAAACGAAAATCATTTTGTTTGGAAAGTATGTCAATTCATAATTTAAATTTAATTGGATTTTTAATACTTTTTGACTATAATGTAGTTCAGTATATATTTATTTATAATATTTTTATTCGCATAACTCAAAAAGTAATCAACCAAATTGCCTGAAATTTGGTGGGACGATTGGTCAATGTCCAGGAACCAGTTGATATTATATTGTGAGCTATCGAGTCAAAGGTCAAGGTCACGAAAGGTCAAAGTGAACAAAATAAAATAGCGGTGGTGAAGATATGCGCTCCACGAGTGCTCGTTCTAGTTGTATATGTTTCATCATCAAACTCGCGACTCATAATTTGGATTAGTACTCATAATTTGAGTCACGAGTCTCAATTCGACTCATGATTCATTAATCAATGTTGAGTCACAAGTTTTAATCGTTTCTCCATCACGGTTTGGTGAAAATAATTCCCAGAAAAGTCAGTTCTTTTTTTTTTTAGCTGCAATGGAAATGTCACAAATCTAACCACTGGTTTAGAAAAAAAAGGTTTAAAAAATAGAAACAATTATGAGAAAATTTTATAGGTACTATCATTTCTTTTTAAAAAATAATACTTTTTGAAATCATTAAACACTTTTTTTTAAATTATGAAAATAATTTTTCTTTGGAAATATAAAAAATATTAATTTATAAAAATTAATATTTTTGTTGCTTATAACGAAGCATAACTTCAAAATTCAGAGGTGTTTTGTTTTTTCAATTTTAATTCAAGTAGTACCTACCTACTTAGTAGTCAAATTTCATAAATTAAAAAAAAATATATTAAAAGTTCAACTACCTACAGAATGTAATATGAACTTATCTGTAGGCTGTAGATGCTTAGATGTGCCTACCTACCTGTAGGTGGTGTACCTACCTATGCACAGCTCTACTAATTACTTACCAGGTGTTCTTGCCTACCAACAGATGGTTTCTAATGACAGAATTATGTCCAGCAGCAGCCTCTTAGTAGGTAGGTACTGCCGCGCAAAGAGATAACGCTACCATTTTCAGTGCATATACAATGTATTCTATTCTAAATGCTATTTTGTTTAATTTAAAATTTATTTTAAATAATAAATTGTACCATTTACCTATATGAATAATTATTTTTCACATGCATTACATAAAAACTTATTGTCTACACTGAGTGAAAGTTATTGTAGAATATCTAGAATAGAAACCTATGAGATGTCATAACCTCCTACAAAAGGTGTTTTGGTTTGGATTAGAGACAGAAAAGATAGAAAAGGGAAGAGTAATCGAACCCTTGACCTTCTAGGCTTCACACAGAGCCTCTCGAATATAAATAGGTAGGTACAGTACTTCCAGTCTTCTTCATAAAATATATATCAAAATAAAATTAATTAAAATGATTTAGTATTGCAAATATCTAAATAGTATCAGTTATTAAATGGTTAGTAAGGTAACTAATATAAGCAATATATTTCATCGTCATGAATCACAGACTAGGTACACTCTAGGTAACAATTTACAGCTGAAAAAACCCTAGCATAACGAGCACTGTTTCCGCTAGCACAAGCAAATCAAAGCTCTGATAACAGGCTGATATTTAGTACACAAAACCATTAGCCACAGCGCCTGTTTCTACTCAACAGTATAAACAACAGTGCTTAAAACAAACAGGCACAGCGTCTGTAAACATTCAGCCAATATTGTGACGTAAAGGATAACTAAAATAAACTTTACTACGTCAAAATAGGTGTTAAAAATAAAGCGCAATGCTTATTGGCTGTTGCTATGGGTTGATCATGACGTCACGCTCTCAATTAGCCAATCACTGCATCGGTATGAGCTGACGTCGCATCAAACCACTCATCTGCTCAATGGTGACAGATGGCAACCTTCCACCTCTCCCCCAAACAATCCCCCCTCCCCAAGCTACAACCAGTTGAGCGCAAATTACGTGAATGGTAGTAATAAAAGATAATTTTCGCAGGCGGGATGAGTGCATTCATGAGGAAAATACAGAACTATCTGAGTACCTAGTACCTACCTATAGAGTAAGTACTAGTAGTTACTAAAATAGGGGGTTCAGTACCAGTAGTTACTACAATAATAGGTAGAGTAATAGTAGTTACTAAAATGCAGGACTACCTAAGTACCTACATATTGACTATTGAGTACTATTGGTTACTAAAATACAGGACTACCTAAAAGTGTACCAGTAGTTCCTATAATAAAGGGTACAGTACCAGCAGTTACTAAAATAAGGGGTACTGTACAAGTAGTTACTAAAATAAAGGGTACAGTACCAGCAGTTCCTAAATTAAAGGGTAGAGTACTAGTAGATAATAAAATAAAGTGCACATCATTGTTCAATACAGTCTTTTATATTTAGCTACGTAGATCTTGTTAAAGTCTTTGATAAAGAGTAGGACAAAGAAACATTAAATAAAATAAATCTATAGATATATTAGAGATTAAATACAGTTCATAATTAAATATTCAGAATGGTACCGTTATCAGTTCGGTATATCAATCATACTGTAAATTAGCTCTCTATGAACCAAGTATTATTATTAAATATTGATGCGCAGTAAAACAGTCGAATAATAACGATATAAAATTATTCTAAAACGGTTTATTAATGGTATATATCTTAAAGCTGATTCAGACGGTATTATATATCTATAATAGCAGTATCTCCGGCAGCGCGTGATAGGTACCCATCTACCGACAGACTACGGAAGGTTCAAGGCAGCTGAAACAGAGAGTTCAACTCCGCAGTCTGCCCACTCTGACCTGCAATAAAAACCCGTTACTTTCCCCCTACCAAATACCAGGTGATAAAAGATGAGCTTGTGAATGATAACTACAATATATTTAAATAGATTTCAATATCCTTGTAAGCCTGGAGGGATCTAATGTTGGCAAAAAAGAAAGAAAGCAAAAAGAAATGATCCTCGGTTACCTAGCCTGCTTCTGATGACTTAACAACATAGCAGATGCACCACTATTTCAGTTAGGTATCCTTTCTTGCTACGCTCCATACATATTCATTCCTCTTCTAATGAATGTATGCTGCTAATTAGTAATCTGAGAGCATCGTTAGAATATTCTAATCAGAGATTAATTGGAAATTGTGTAAATGAGCTTGTCGTGAACGTGGTTACATGCACTGGAGTTGAACGTAGTATACGCTAGGGGAATATAGGTAATTTAGGGTAACTTTGTAGAATATATTTGGAGGTCATATCAACAAATATAAGGATTTTTTTTTATCCTATTTCAATATATAAATGTAATGGGATTGTAATACATTGTCTAACCTCACTATATTAGTTATACATAATAAATTCTTTTAACTATAGCTATAAAAGATTGGATAAAAGGTTTCTGGTAAGAATAATTTTTAACGGTTGACATAATTGATTGATAGATAAACATTTAATATATATTAAATCTTACTATTAATTAGACATTAAATTGGTTGACAAATGATTATTCAGATAAAGTTCCCCACAGCACCGGAAATAGGCATGACGTGGAACAGGATAACGAATTGATTAATCATGATAAGACTAATGTAACTAATAAATGATTAAACATCGATAACAAGTGAGTCATGAGTATAGTTTTAGGAGAGCTTCTTATCTGATATAACCAATAAATAACATAAAACATTAATATATATATAAGTTATTACCAAATGAACCCGTTTGTGAGACTGTATTCTTGGAAATATTTAAAGTGAACTAGGGTATGTTACGAATTATCGGTCAGTACTACATCTTCGGTCATATAAGAAAAAACGATATAGAAATTATTATTACACAGTGCTATCTAATAATAATTTTTATATAGTTTTTTATTATATAACCGAAGATGTAATACCGACCGATAATTCGTAACTTACCCTACATGTAATCATGAATATCATAGGGACTTATTAGGTACTAAATTAATAGGTAAAAATTAGTAGAATTTAATAAATATGTAATGAAAAAACTAATAATCTTCCGTTAGAGATATTAAAATCGGCTAAGGGTAAGTTTCGAGTTATCGTACGGTTTCACATCTTCGATTGTATATGACATAAGAATATAGTAACTAGGTATTATATAACATAATAATATGGTAAGTTAATAATTTAATAGGCATCCATGATACCTACAGGCTACAGGTAGGTATCCGGTATCATGGATACCAATTACAGTAAGATTTCAATAATAATTATATTTTTTATATGATCGAAGATGTGGTACCATCCGACAAATAGGAACTTATTCTACTGGATTTAAAATTTGACAGGATGGAATTTTTACTATTACATCCTATTACGTCATTAATTCCTCCGTACGTTCGCTGTCAGTTTTTAATTTAGGGTAACAATCGCGTACTTATTTCCCCCAGACAAAACAGTGTCCAATGAAATGTCATGAGGGGAGGTGGTAATGTGAGTGCTCTCTCTCAGTAAGTGATTCTCGTGGAGTGAACCCAAATATTAGTCAGTGCTTGTGTTAAACTGTCATGTATAAGAAGATTGTACCTAGTGTCAATTGAATAAATTGTTGTTAGCTACCAGTAGTGGGAAGGAATAGAGTCAATAAGAGGAATTTGTGCCTTTTTTTCAAAGTTCGGCGCCAAACGGAGTCAAAAAAAGCAACAAATACCTAAGCAGGCACCTAAGTTACCTAACATCCTCTTCTCCATTAGTTTGCCTGTATCCAATTTCACTCTCATTCTTACCGCCTATTTTTGCAGTGAATTTGGAAAATATTTATATTTCAGTTGTTTGTGCACCAAACTTAAAGTATTTAAGTACCTATTTTTCTGTATACTTTTTGGGATAAATACCTACCTAGCATCGTGACTCAGATTTTATCAATCTACAAACTAATTCCAAGGATTTCTAGCAAAAGTGAGTATTTATTATTAAATTAGAGTCCTAGGTTACTTATATAATTTTATTACATTTTATTAAAAAATATATTCTTTTCCTAATATGACTCTATGAGTAATATCCTAACTACCTACCTACCTAATTATTTTGTTTTAACTAGGTATGTAACTGTGTTGAATTAAATAATTATAAATTTTATTTACCAGCTACCTAGGTACCTGGTGAAATAATCTTTAATTAATTAAGGAAATAAATTTAAAGAATTGCATACCTATTATATTAGATTAACTAGGTACCTAGGTAGGTACCTAGTTAAGTAATTCTGGTTAAAATATTTCAAAATTTTGTTATTTGATTTATGGCATTTTTTCCTTTTAATGCAGTACCTAGGTAGGTATATGAATTTAGTATGATGAATAGGTAGGTAGGTATTTTATATTCTTAAGAGTTAATAATTTGTATGGATACATATTTTCTATTTCTATTGTATTTTAATAATTTACATACTATTTAATTGTATTAATAATTTGAGCACTGATGGAATATGAAAAGTCAATAATTATTTCTTTGTTGAAATTAGTAAAGAAACAGGTAACAGCAATTTAACATTTTAATTATAAATTTCATTTTTTAATAAGTTTAGATTATTAATATTTATTCATCCACTCTTATGTATACATTTTAATTAATAATCATCCAATTTAAATATATATTTTTGTAGCTAGGTACTAGTTATTTAGTAGGTAGGTACTAGTTATTTAGTAGGTAGGTACTAGTTATTTAGTAGGTAGGTACTAGTTATTTAGTAGGTAGGTACTAGTTATTTAGTAGCTAGGTACTAGTTATTTAGTAGGTAGGTACTAGTTATTTAGTAGGTAGGTACTAGTTATTTAGTAGCTAGGTACTAGTTATTTAGTAGGTAGGTACTAGTTATTTAGTAGGTAGGTACTAGTTATTTAGTAGGTAGGTACTAGTTATTTAGTAGGTAGGTAGGTACTAATATCCATTATCCTGTAAATTTACCTCATTAAATAATTAATATTTTAACTGAAACTTTTGTTTCTAGGATAAATTATCAATTAATATTGCTCACCATTTAATATATATATTAAAGTTAACCCAATTTTGTTATTTATTTCATATAATTTTTATTACAAGCTTCAAATTTTCATCTGATCTAATTTTTAGTTGTATTCGATATTTCAGTCTAATTACCTTAACTTATTTGCTAAGTCATCATTACATATACTAATTAATTTTTATTATCTGATATGTTTTAATATCTATTTTCCTTTTTGTTCAGTGTGTAGGTTTCTCTATAGATTAAAAGTAAGCGATGGGAGGTGATTAATGGTATCTAAATATAAAGGATATGAAATTTGAAACACTGAACTATTGAAGAAACATACTCCTGAAACATGAAACTGTGGTGTGCCTGAAACATGAAACTGTGGTGTGCCTGAAACATGAAACTGTGGTGTGCCTGAAACATGAAACTGTGGTGTCTGAAACATGAAACTGTGGTGCCTGAAACATGAAACTCTGGTGTGCCTGAAACATGAAACTGTGGTGTGCCTGAAACATGAAACTGTGGTGTGCCTGAAACATGAAACTGTGGTGCCTGAAACATGAAACTGTGGTGTGCCTGAAACATGAAACTGTGGTGTGCCTGAAACATGAAACTGTGGTGTGCCTGAAACATGAAACTGTGGTGTGCCTGAAACATGAAACTGTGGTGTGCCTGAAACATGAAACTGTGGTGTGCCTGAAACATGAAACTGTGGAGTCTGAAACATGAAACTGTGGAGTTTTTATAATGATATTCTTATAATTTATTGCCACTTAAAGCACCTTAATAATACTCAAGTGATGTTAACGTTTTTCATTGCAATCTATTCCTGCTTTTCAATGAATTCTTCATTATTTTGTATAAAAGTCACATGTCGAAGTTCAAACTAAAACTACTAATGAGATTACTTTCGCTATAAAACCTGTGGAAGTTCATCAAATAATACTATTATATTGGATTTTTGAACTTACTTAAGTCCTTCATTAGTGTGATTAAGTGCGTCTAAATATCTAGATGATATCATCTCTATTTTGTTTGATGTTTGTCAACACTATTAGTAATATGAATATAACTTGACCTACAAATATGTTTTTAGATATTCTCATGTATCTGTATCTGTAAGCCTATTTTAGTTATATACAAATTGTTGAAATTAATACAGTGACTCTTTTATCTGTAACTTCGTACTCTAAAAAAACTCAGAAATGTTGAAAACTGAAGATAAAATTTTATCAGCCACTTCCAAACCCCTGGGAAAGAACCATCGACTATGAGGCTAAAAAATACGATAAAGATCTGTGTATGGGAATGTTTAAACCCTTCACTATACGTTAGAACTCTTCACTATACGTTAGAACTCTTCACTATACGTTAGAACTCTTCACTATACGTTAGAACTCTTCACTATACGTTAGAACTCTTCACTATACGTTAGAACTCTTCACTATACGTTAGAACTCTTCACTATACGTTAGAACTCTTCACTATACGTTAGAACTCTTCACTATACGTTAGAACTCTTCACTATACGTTAGAACTCTTCACTATACGTTAGAACTCCTCACTATACGTTAGAACTCTTCACTATACGTTAGAACTCTCCACTATACGTTAGAACTCTTCACTATACGTTAGAACTCTTCACTATCCGTTAGAACTCTTCACTATACGTTAGAACTCTTCACTGTACGTTAGAACTCTTCACTATACGTTAGAACCCTTCACTATACGTTAGAACCCTTCACTATACGTTAGAACCCTTCACTATACGTTAGAACCCTTCACTATACGTTAAAACTCTTCACTATACGTTAGAACCCTTCACTATACGTTAGAACTCTTCACTATACGTTAGAACCCTTCACTATACGTTAGAACCCTTCACTATACGTTAGAACTCTTCACTATACGTTAGAACTCTTCACTATACGTTAGAACTCTTCACTATACGTTAGAACCCTTCACTATACGTTAGAACTCTTCACTATACGTTAGAACTCTTCACTATACGTTAGAACTCTTCACTATACGTTAGAACTCTTCACTATACGTTAGAACTCTTCACTATACGTTAGAACTCTTCACTATACGTTAGAACTCTTCACTATACGTTAGAACTCTTCACTATACGTTAGAACTCTTCACTATACGTTAGAACTCTTCACTATACGTTAGAACTCTTCACTATACGTTAGAACTCTTCACTATACGTTAGAACTCTTCACTATACGTTAGAACTCTTCACTATACGTTAGAACTCTTCATTATACGTTAGAACTCTTCACTATACGTTAGAACTCTTCACCATCGAGTGGGAGGACTATTATAACAGTGTACATGATATCTTACCATCAATGTTAGTTAACCGGTCTATCCAATACTGTAAATTCTTTTTCAGTAACTCCTGCTCATTATTTTAATTGGTATATTAACGTTTTAAATGGATGCATGCAGTGATTGCTATATGCTCTAGAATTATGTATTTATCTTTAAAACCATTTATGATCATTCATTGCTATACAGGGTGACCTACAAAAAAGTGTACCAAGTTTGAATTAATATAAATATAATAAATTTACTTCAACTCATTTTTCAACTATTTATAAATACAATATTTATATTAATTCTAAGTTGGGTACATTTTTTTGTGGTTCTCCCTGTATAATAATTTAGTGTTATTCAACGTATTTCCTAATCTTCTATTGTTGTTATTATTGTTATTGTCTAACACTTCCATTTAGTTTTATTTGCGATCTTTTTGTTTCCCCTCAGTTTAAAGTACTCTATTATTCTATGATTTGTTTCCTCTGTTTATTTATAAAAACAGAAAAAAAGTTGTTTCTACAAAGGATAACTCGTTACTAAAACGTATCACCTAGCAAAACAAATACAGTATTTCTATTTATTACAGCATTCGATCACAGTTTGTATTTGATAGCTATTGCCCAGCTCTAAATTGTCATATTGATGCCAAATGTCGTGACTTTACTTACTCTAATCCATGGCAATTCCCGTCTAATTGTATCACTTAGTGCTAACTGGCTGCCTCTGGCTTTTGCATTCAAATGCTAGGGAATATCATAGCAATGTTTGCAGAATATTACACTGCAGGATTAATCACTCTGCTCTCACTGCTATGAGAGTCGTTATTACGTGTCAGTACGCTTTGCCAGTATACTTTGTCAAATTATACTGTGTCAAATTATACTGTGTCAAATTATACTGTGTCAAATTATACTGTGTCAAATTATACTGTGTCAAATTATACTGTGTCAAATTATACTGTGTCAAATTATACTGTGTCAGTATACTGTGTCAGTTTATACTGTGTCAGTTTATACTTTGTCAGAATACTGTGTCAAATTATACTGTGTCAAATTATACTGTGTCAGTATACTGTGTCAAATTATACTGTGTCAAATTATACTGTGTCACTATACTGTGTCAAATTATACTGTGTCAAATTATACTGTGTCAATTTATACTTTGTCAGTATACTGTGTCAAATTATACTGTGTCAGTATATTGTGTCAAATAATACTGTACAGTAAAGTATACTGTACAGTAAAGTATACTGTACATTAAAGTATAATGTACATTAAAGTATACTGTACAGTAAAGTATACTGTACAGTATACTTTACTGACACAGTATTATTTGACACAGTATACTGACAAAGTGTTTAGCAAAGTATACTGTTTAGCAAAGTATACTGTTTAGCAAAGTATACTGTTTAGCAAAGTATACTGTTTAGCAAAGTATACTGTTTAGCAAAGTATACTGTTTAGCAAAGTATACTGTTTAGCAAAGTATACTGTTTAGCAAAGTATACTGTTTAGCAAAGTATACTGTACAGTAAAGTATACTGTACAGTAAAGTATACTTTATAGCAAAGTATACTTTATAGCAAAGTATACTGTTTAGCAAAGTATACTGTTTAGCAAAGTATACTGTTTAGCAAAGTATACTGTTTAGCAAAGTATACTGTTTAGCAAAGTATACTGTTTAGCAAAGTATACTGTTTAGCAAAGTATACTGTTTAGCAAAGTATACTGTTTAGCAAAGTATACTGTTTAGCAAAGTATACTGTTTAGCAAAGTATACTGTTTAGCAAAGTATACTGTTTAGCAAAGTATACTGTTTAGCAAAGTATACTGTTTAGCAAAGTATACTGTTTAGCAAAGTATACTGTTTAGCAAAGTATACTGTTTAGCAAAGTATACTGTTTAGCAAAGTATACTGTTTAGCAAAGTATACTGTTTAGCAAAGTATACTGTTTAGCAAAGTATACTGTACAGTAAAGTATACTGTTTAGCAAAGTATACTGTACAGTAAAGTATACTGTACAGTAAAGTATACTGTGTTCTGTGTCCGTATAGTATAATGACTCCGTTTTTACTAACATACGACCGGTAAATAATATTTATTTCTGAACTGTTTGTCATATAGTACAAACAGTATACAAACAATTTCACCACACACTCGACACACCAAACTCTACAATCCACACACACACTCTACACTCACAGTTCCTCCTCACTCTGATATGTTCGCATGTAACCCAATATTTCTTCGTTACAACTAATTAGTTAAGTAGTAATAGTTTAATAACTAGCCCCATACTATCTAGAGACAAATCAGTGGGATTGACTCTAACTTCCTCCTTCCTGTGACGTTCATTAGAGATTCAGCACCAATTGCTAATATTTGCTTTGTTTATTGTATTCATATGGATTTAATGTCCGTTTATTCCTTCAACTGTACATCAATGTAGAAAATAGTGATGGATCGGTCAGTGACTGTGAAGGAAATAGGGCTATTATTTCCTGTGTGTAAGGCAGGGGTGACATTTTTCTGCCATTCCTAACCTACAGTCATGGAACACTTGCTCTGTAACCTCTTATTGATGGGTGTTATGGAACACTTGCTCTGTAACCTCTTATTGATGGGTGTTATGGAACACTTTTCAGTGCTCTGTAACCTCTTATTGATGGGTGTTATGGAACACTTTTCAGTGCTCTGTAACCTCTTATTGATCCTAATATTTTTTTTTCCTGTATATAATTTATAAATATTTAACTTATTTCAATATATCCATGTTTTTTGTGTGTAGATAATCTCAAAAGATGGATGGTTCATATTATTATAATACTATTAAATGGTAACTCTAACTCCCAGATAGTTCATTATATATTATTAAATGGTAACTCTAACTCCCAGATAGTTCATTATATATTATTAAATGGTAACTCTAACTCCCAGATAGTTCATTTATGGTACCTCCTTCATCTTCATCATGACTATATGTTTCAACTCTAATCTCGTTCGCTATGATCGATTATATTGTCTTTTAATTATACTCACAATGGTTACAACCAAGGTTATATCATTCACCGTTCTCTTTGCTAGATCCCTCAGTTATACTGTATAGCGTTATTGTCTCACGTCACAGTTATTCGTTATAAAGTATTTACTTGTTTGTTATTTAATGATGCTTGGAGCATTAGCAATTGCTATATAAACTATGTAGCTAATTTCCAAGACGTTATGACGTCAGTTAAATATAATTGGTTCAGTCTTACGAGCTAATTTTTATTACTCGGTAGAGTAAACTACAAGTTATAGAATTATTCCACATTATCGATCATAAAGGAAACAAATATTTAATTTTACACCTTTTACTATGAGCTCAAATTTTATTTAATAAATATTATATCCCTACATGATCGAAAATGTGTTATCATTCGATAACGCATAACTCACCCTACTGTGAGATGATTGTGTCGCTCTAGTTGCAAGATGAAGCCTAGCTACCAATGCAAGATGGTAAAAGTGCTGCTCTAGTTCAAAAGATGTTCCTAGCTACCAATTACAGAGCAGAGGTAATCAGTTTGTAAACAGTAGACAGATGCGCTGTGCAAGTGCAAACACAGCTGTGCTCAGTGAACGTTACACTCTGGAATAGCCTCTCTAACACTTTAAATGAAGAAATAAAGTGCATATCTGAATAGCTCATGTCTATAAACGAATTGGAATTGGGTAAATGACGAATTATCGGTCAGTTTCACATCTTCGGTCATATAATAAAAAACGATATTATAATTGTTATTTAATTGTTATTTTTATTGGTATCCATGATACCTGCAGGTATTATGGATACCAACTAAAATAAAAATTAAATAACAATTATAATATCGTTTTTTTTATATGACCGAAGATGTGAAACTGACCGATAATTCTTCATTTAGCCTGTGTACTTTCTTCACTGAAATAGATACTTGATTTGTAAAAAGTTGTGGTGCAATGAAACAAGTTTAGGGTTACTAGAAGGTGCTGGAGAAGTTAAGTCTCGACTGCAGTCGCTTTTAAACTTCGTGTCAGAGTTGAAACAACAGTGCGGTATGATAAGTAAAGCGCCTTCAAAGGAAATAACAGCTGAGTTAGGTCTTAGAGATGTAAATTCGATCTTTTCAGCATTGCTTTAATGTTTCCTCACTGAATAACGATTTATTCCACTGGCTAATAGTGTTAGATAATTATGCCATGGGTAAGCTAATCTAAGATATATTGCCAATCGTAAGATATGTTGCCAATCGTAAGATATATTGCCAATCGTAAGATATATAGCCAATCGTAAGATATATAGCCAATCGTAAGATATATAGCCAATCGTAAGATATATTGCCAATCGTAAGATATATTGCCAATCTTAAGATATATTGCCAATCTTAAGATATATTGCCAATCTTAAGATATATTGCCAATCTTAAGATATATTGCCAATCATAGGATATATTGCCAATCGTAGGATATATTGCCAATCGTAGGATATATTGCCAATCGTAGGATATATTGCCAATCATAGGATATATTGCCAATCGTAGGATATATTGCCAATCGTAGGATATATTGCCAATCGTAGGATGTATTGCCAATCGTAGGATGTATTGCCAATCGTAGGATATATTGCCAATCGTAGGATATATTGCCAATCGTAGGATATATTGCCAATCATAAGATATATTGCCAATCAAAAGATATTAAAAGAGTAAAGTATCAATTTCCAGATATGAATAATGAATTAATAATACTGGACTAAATTTTTTGCAAGAGGTTAGTTATTAGAAATGAATATATTGATGTGTTTTTTGTCCGTTACTATGCAGTATATTATCTTTATTTACTAAAGCAAAGTTAAGAAAGATGAGCTATATGTTTTAGTACACATGCACTTACTGCACTGAAGTTAAGCAATGGTATTAGGTAGCATGAATGCACAGTGCAGTACTTTGTATTCTTGTACTGCATTGGTAACTAGGGTACTGGGGTATTGGATGCAGTACTTTGTATCCTTGTACTGCATTGGTAACTAGGGTACTGGGGTATTGGATGCAGTACTTTGTATCCTTGTACTGCATTGGTAACTAGGGTACTGGGGTATTGGATGCAGTACTTTGTATCCTTGTACTGCATTGGTAACTAGGGTACTGGGGTATTGGATGCAGTACTTTGTATCCTTGTACTGCATTGGTAACTAGGGTACTGGGGTATTGGATGCAGTACTTTGTATCCTTGTACTGCATTGGTAACTAGGGTACTGGGGTATTGGATGCAGTACTTTGTATCCTTGTACTGCATTGGTAACTAGGGTACTGGGGTATTGGATGCAGTACTTTGTATCCTTGTACTGCATTGGTAACTAGGGTACTGGGGTATTAGTAACACTCTGGTTACCAATCAAGTAACACTCTGGTTACCAATCAAGTAACTCTCTGGTTACCAATCAAGTAACTCTCTGGTTACCAATCAAGTAACTCTCTGGTTACCAATCAAGTAACTCTCTGGTTACCAATCAAGTAACTCTCTGGTTACCAATCAAGTAACTCTCTGGTTACCAATCAAGTAACTCTCTGGTTACCAATCAAGTAACTCTCTGGTTACCAATCAAGTAACTCTCTGGTTACCAATCAAGTAACTCTCTGGTTACCAATCAAGTAACTCTCTGGTTACCAATCAAGTAACACTCTGGTTACCAATCAAGTAACCCTCTGGTTACCAATCAAGTAACACTCTGGTTACCAATCAAGTAACACTCTGGTTACCAATCAAGTAACTCTCTGGTTACCAATCAAGTAACTCTCTGGTTACCAATCAAGTAACTCTCTGGTTACCAATCAAGTAACACTCTGGTTACCAATCAAGTAACCCTCTGGTTACCAATCAAGTAACACTCTGGTTACCAATCAAGTAACACTCTGGTTACCAATCAAGTAACTCTCTGGTTACCAATCAAGTAACTCTCTGGTTACCAATCAAGTAACTCTCATGTTCCGAAGTAACTGTACTCTTGGGTTTGAGATTGTTATGACAGAAACAATGAAAGGAAGTCGGATAAATTGAAGTGATAGACGAATTCCTATTTTTCCAGCAGAATGTGTATGGTAAATTAGCTAAATTTGTGCTGTTGGTCCTTCTCTGATTTTTCGACATTTTGATACTTTGTGTCGGTAAAAGGAGATATTTTAAGACGTTTTTTTCAAGAATACCATTTGTTGTGGAAACTCTTTCGTTTTAGAGTGTCAAAGTATCTAAAATAGAAGTTGTACCTACAGCACCAAAATAACCAATGTAGGCAGTTGTAGGCAGTTCATTGTAGGCAGACTGTAGGTTTCTCGTGTTACACTAGGAAGGAAGAGGGGGGGATTGCTATCTACAGTGAGTCCTTTAGGCCTAATAAGTCACTGTCGAGTGAGTGTGTGACGTATGAGTCACAGTACAATGAGTCACAGTACAATGAGTCACAGTACAATGAGTCACAGTACAATGAGTCACATGGTGGCTAATTGTATCTAGAAATTGTTGTCTTGATATTTTCCGTGCAATTTATGTATTACTTCCCCTTTTATATCATACAATTAATTGTTATTAATTTTATGACTATTTTCTTTTAAAGTTGAATCTATTTAGAAGGCTTGCAGTTCATGTTTCAATATTTTAATAATCTTTATTGATGATTTAGTAAATCTAATTAATTATTAAGTAACTTAATTAGTGTATAATAGCTATAGCAGTACTATGATGAATTATACTTCATTCATATTAATTCAAAAGTAAATTTCAATAGTTGTAATAGGTTCTACAGCCCTGCCCCACTTTTAGAAAATTGTTTTTAATTGCGAGACATGTCTCGGAATAAGAACAGAACGTTTACATAGAAAAAGGAGGGAAATTGATGGATTTTGACAACAATCACTGCGACACTGTAGTGTTTAAACGTAAATTAAACTCTAACACAGTTTTCTTTCATTGTACCTCATAGAAAATGAGATGCTTAAGGAGTTACATTTCTAAATGACTTTAATCTTACTATTAGAAACGTAGAGAGTCAAGGCTTTGTTCATATAGCGGGGCCTGCCTGTACATACCATATATATTGTCTAGTATTCACATTTCTACATAAGTTATACAATATATAATTTATACATAGCGTGTACACTATCGACATGATATCTGCCGTAACATTAGTACAATATTACTCATCTCGATAAGAAGCCAACTAACATTGGATATAAGGGACCAAGGCATTGATTTCCAATAGAGAAAAGAACAGACCAAAATTGGGTAAATGTATCTAGTTACCAGGTAAATAGAGAGGGATGTGAGATACCTTTCCTTAATTGATACATTGTGTCTATAAACTATTGTATTGTGTCTTTAAAATATATATTCTATTTCTAAAGTATTTATTGTATCCCTAAAATAATAAACATCAAAAATACCTTCAAATAACTCTTTCGATTGATAAATAATTTCAATGTTCAATTTGTTTTACAGAAAAATATAAACGTACGAAAACGTGATTGGAAACGTAACTATGGATTATAATTACCTTCAATTTAAGATACTCTCGTTGATTTAATTAATTAAAATGGTACTGTATAGTAGTGATAAAGTTTTTAGTTTATGTCTAGTACCTAGTTGCCTGATAATAATGGTAGATACTCTGCAGCAAATTAATTCAGCCTAATGGGCGGCCAGCCCCTAAATTCATTATCTTCTCACCCCCACTGATGTGTTATTCTATGTAATAGCGTATAAATCTCACCAAGATGGCTTTTCGATCTTCAATATCTTCCTTGATTTATGGTCTCTTAATAGAAGAAATGACACGAATTTTAAGATTTATGGCCGCCAGTCGAGTGAGTGCAAAATAAACCCCCAAAACTTTAAATAACACCGCAAAAACAATCCAAATGTAACCATCCATCAAAATAGAACAGTAGCTAGATAGAGAAACATTCTACATACAGAAGTAAATAGTATCACTAGTGACTAGTAGCTAGATAGAGCAGCATTCTAGAGAATATTCCACATACACTAGTAACTATTATCACTAGTGACTAGTAGATAGATAGAGCAACATTCTAGGGAACATTCCACATACACTAGTAACTATTATCACTATTATCTAATTCTAACTAGTTAGTTATCAAAGGCCTAGTACATGTGTAACTAGTATGTGAGCAACTTGAGTCATATCATTATTCATTTTCTATTCGAACACATTAGTCCAATATAGGGATGTACAGCTTCATATTTGTTAATACTGAATAAGGTTAATGGAGTTACTTAGCTGTGTTGGTTGAGACTTTAGGGACAGAGTACACCAAGCCTCTGCAACAGTGTAAAGGGCCGTACACACGTAGTGTTCTTTAAGTCTTTCCACCAGAATTTTTGCTAAGCTCCTCCTACTTTTTCCACGTTAATATAAAAAAAACCGATATAATTGTTATTTATTTCAGTTTGTATCCATGATACCTGCATGTATCATGAATACTAACTAAAATAAATTCTATCGTTTTTTCTTATATTCTCGTGGAAAAAGTAGGAGGAGCTTAGCAAAATGACTGGTGGAAAGACTTAAAAAACACTACGTGTGTACGGCCCTCAACTCTCTTCGAGACTTGTTCTTTTCTTCTTTTCTTGCTGATTCACCGGGAAATTCCAAGAAAATAATCCCCTCTGACAAAATGAGGGGACTGAAGGCAATGACTGAAACTCTCAGGCACCAACTGTGCATGCTCTCATGTCCAGTCTATACTAGCAGATGAAACGCCGCGTTTTCACCGCTCAGTTTACGCCTCTTCAGTTAATCACGGTTAAATGAATGGAAAGCAAATGTGCAGTCTACACTAGCGTTTCTACCACCTTACATTCATTTAAAATTGAAGAGGCATAAACTGGGCACTGGGCGGCGAAAACGCGGCGTTTTATCTGGTGGTATAGAATGCGCTTCAAGCATTAAATTACCGTTCATTTAAAGTTCTTCTTCACTAATAAATACTCAAATGCTAATAATGACATTGAAATCTACTGACTTCATCACATATTGGCTATAGAATGTGATATTCAAAGTGTTACGGGGTATAACGTACAAAATGTGCTAATCAACGTGCAATATGAGGTAAAATGTGAGGCGGAAATTAGCAAGATGCCTCACTGTATAGACTCTGTAGCTAAGTTGTTTCCCCTCTACAGTGTATGTGATCAGCTGATTGGTAAGGGGTAGATACACCCTAGTGTGAGTGTTGCTAGTGTGTAGATACACCCTAGTGTGAGTGTTGCTAGTGTGTAGATACACCCTAGTGTGAGTGTTGCTAGTGTGTAGATACACCCTAGTGTGAGTGTTGCTAGTGTGTAGATACACCCTAGTGTGAGTGTTGCTAGTGTGTAGATACACCCTAGTGTGAGTGTTGCTAGTGTATAGATGCACCCCAGTGTGAGTGTTGCTAGTGTATAAATACACCCTAGTGTGAGTGTTGCTAGTGTATAGATACACCCTAGTGTGAGTGTTGCTAGTGTGTAGATACACCCTAGTGTGAGTGTTGCTAGTGTGTAGATACACCCTAGTGTGAGTGTTGCTAGTGTATAGATGCACCCTAGTGTGAGTGTTGCTAGTGTATAGATGCACCCTAGTGTGAGTGTTGCTAGTGTATAGATACACCCTAGTGTGAGTGTTGCTAGTGTGTAGATACCCCCCCTTGTGAGTGTTGCTAGTGTGTAGATACACCCTAGTGTGAGTGTTGCTAGTGTGTAGATACACCCTAGTGTGAGTGTTGCTAGTGTGTAGATACACCCTAGTGTGAGTGTTGCTAGTGTGTAGATACACCCTAGTGTGAGTGTTGCTAGTGTGTAGATACACCCTAGTGTGAGTGTTGCTAGTGTGTAGATACACCCTAGTGTGAGTGTTGCTAGTGTGTAGATACACCCTAGTGTGAGTGTTGCTAGTGTGTAGATACACCCTAGTGTGAGTGTTGCTAGTGTGTAGATACACCCTAGTGTGAGTGTTGCTAGTGTGTAGATACACCCTAGTGTGAGTGTTGCTAGTGTGTAGATACACCCTAGTGTGAGTGTTGCTAGTGTATAGATACACCCTAGTGTGAGTGTTGCTAGTGTGTAGATACACCCTAGTGTGAGTGTTGCTAGTGTATAGATACACCCTAGTGTGAGTGTTGCTAGTGTATAGATACACCCTAGTGTAAGGTTCATTGGACACACCCAGCAATAGTAAAACATTTGGGGAGTAGAGTGCTTTAGTACGACACCTGAGAAATACAGGGTACAACTGTAGATTGAGATTAGTTAAGATGTTCAGTAACTCCTCTATAGTGAAATGCTGTATAATGAATGTAGTGTCCTGAGTAAGAATTAGCCTCTATAGTGAACAAATTAGTTTGGCCATTAATTTTCTTAAACTGATTTTATGGCAGACTATAGAAATGTATTCACTGTAGAGGCTATTTCCTTACTCAGTCAATGTATTCACTATAAAGGAGGTCTATACTGTATTGCTAGAATATAGTCGAGAAATATAGCGAGTCACCCCCCCCCCCTAAGAGGGGGTAGGGGGATAGCAATAAAATGAAGGCCCTTATTATCCATCAAAAGAAAACTTAGCAGAGCAACAGAGGGGCATCAATTAGGTAATGCGGTGCTACCAACTGATATGATAACACCAGAAGATGGGGAGAGAGGGAAGGTGATAGGGAAGAGAGGGAGGGTGATAAATAGGAAGGGGGAAATGACAAACCTATTGGTGAAAAGTGTTGAAGGGTAAGTTATGAATTATCGGTCAGTTTCATAACTTACGTCATATAAGAGAGACTATGTTATTGTATCGTTTTTTTGTGTGACCGAAGATATCAAACCGACTTCTACCTATTAGTGGAAATTATAACGTAGAAATGTTTTTATGCATTCATAATAACTAGCTAGAGTGAAAATGTACTTTGTATTTATTATTTTATAGCGGCTAAGATAACATCAGGCGATTAGTTAAGAATTAATTGGCCAAAAATCAATCAGGGTAAATTAAATTTCCAGTGACTGTAGATATACTAATGGAGGCAATAGCATCAATACTTATGTCTGCATACTAATTCCTAACGTATTCCTATGGTAATTAGCCTAATGGATTGGGTAATAGTAATCACTAATTAGTAATTAGGGAGATATTATTTTATATCTCATATTAGATATGCACCGATACCAACTAATGACCGATACCAGTTACTATGATTACTCTCGAATACTTTAGTTACCAAATACTATGATTACTCTCGAATACTTTAGTTACCAATTACTATGATTATTCGCTAATACTTTAGTTACCAAATACTATGATTACTCGCTAATACTTCAGTTACCAAATACTCTAACAGACTCTTAGGAATACGATTAGTCGATTACCGATATCGTTGATGAAGTAGTTATCGGTTGCGATATTTTAGAAATAACGATTTATGTATTAATTGTACGATAAGTTACAATTTTCATCGTCAAGTTATGCTCTACCGTATTAATTCTCTATACCTATAACATTAAATAATGCGATGGTAAATGTAAATATTTTCCATATCTTTAGCATATACTGATATTATCTACTGTTCTTATAATAAACTTATTAATAATAATACTTAACTTTCGGCGTTATGCTTGCCTTCAAATGAATTCCTGTAAATACATCAATAATATATATTTAAATGCCTAGTTACAAACAATGGGAGAATTGTAGTAAAGCAACAAAGTTACACCTCTCTACTTTTATTTACAATGTAGTAGAAATAAATAATTTTTTAGTAATTAATTTTTTTTAGTAATAAAAAAATACTAATATTTTTTAGTACTAAAAAAATAGTAAATTTATTTAGTAATAAATACATAGTAAAAGGGAGAGTTGTAGCAAAGTAACACCTTTTCGTTACTTTTATTTACAATGTACTAGTAACATATGGCAGAGAGCATTAGGCACTAAATGAACCGTACCACATTAGGATAATTAAGGCAAAGGGTCTATCTGACCAGGTAGTGAAAGGTGAGCAGATACACCTGTGAAGGTACACAGGCACGGTACACACTGTACGTTTATATGCTAATGTCTACTGAAACCTGTACTTATTGGGGCATTTTCACTTCAATTTATTTACTTTACTTTAGAGAATTCGAAGTTGATAATCACAGGGTAAAGGAATTATTAGTAGATGGTATATATATACTCTATCAATAGGATATTAATTGAAAAAAAAAAAATATCTCTTCTAAATATACAAATTAGCAAAAATCTTACAAATTAGTAAAATAATTATCTTTTCACGTATTTTCTACGGTTTTCCTCATCAAATCTTTCTTTTCTGTGATTTCTTTTTCTGACTGAATTCCACTTTGAAATCTCAGTTGTTTTTGGTTCATGAATTAGCTACATTAAATGAATTAAAGGAAGGAACAGTTAGAATTATCTCTGTGAGAAATATTCCACCAAGTTGCCTAATTAAAGTGTGACAACCGGATCGGTTTTTGGGGAATTTCGCCTCACATCGGAAAAGAAATTGGAAAGAATTCGTGCTTTCTTTGCTGTGGAAGTTACTGTTTGACAAATTGTTAGTGTGTGGCAAATTGTTACTGTTTGACAAATTGTTAGTGTGTGGCAAATTGTTAGTGTTTGGCAAATTGTTACTGTTTGACAAATTGTTACTGTTTGACAAATTGTTAGTGTGTGGCAAATTGTTAGTGTTTGACAAATTGTTACTGTTTGGAAAATTGTTAGTGTTTGGAAAATTGTTACTGTTTGACAAATTGTTAGTGTTTGGCAAATTGTTACTGTTTGACAAATTGTTACTGTTTGACAAATTGTTACTGTTTGACAAATTGTTAGTGTGTGGCAAATTGTTAGAGTTTGACAAATTGTTAGTGTTTGAAAAATTGTTAGTGTTTGGAAAATTGTTAGTGTTTGGAAAATTGTTAGTGTTTGGAAAATTGTTAGTGTTTGGAAAATTGTTAGTGTTTGGAAAATTGTTAGTGTTTGGAAAATTGTTAGTGTTTGGAAAATTGTTACTGTTTGATAAATTGTTAGTGTTTGGAAAATTGTTAGTTTTGGAAAATTGTTAGTTTTGGAAAATTGTTAGTTTTTGGAAAATTGTTAGTGTTTGGAAAATTGTTAGTTTTGGAAAATTGTTAGTTTTGGAAAATTGTTAGTTTTTGGAAAATTGTTAGTGTTTGGAAAATTGTTAGTTTTGGAAAATTGTTAGTTTTGGAAAATTGTTAGTGTTTGGCAAATTGTTAGTGTTTGGCAAATTGTTAGTGTTTGGAAAATTGTTAGTGTTTGGAAAATTGTTAGTTTTTGGAAAATTGTTAGTGTTTGGAAAATTGTTAGTGTTTGGAAAATTGTTAGTGTTTGGAAAATTGTTAGTTTTTGATAAATTGTTAGTGTTTGGCAAATTGTTAGTGTTTGGAAAATTGTTAGTTTTTGGAAAATTGTTAGTTTTTGGAAAATTGTTAGTGTTTGGAAAATTGTTAGTGTTTGGATAATTGTTAGTGTTTGGAAAATTGTTAGTGTTTAACAAATTGTTACTGTTTGGCAAATTGTTACTCTTTGGCAAATTGTTAGTTTTTGGAAAATTGTTAGTGTTTGGAAAATTGTTAGTTTTGGAAAATTGTTAGTGTTTGGCAAATTGTTAGTGTTTGGCAAATTGTTACTGTTTGGCAAATTGTTAGTGTTTGGAAAATTGTTAGTGTTTGGCAAATTGTTAGTGTTTGGCAAATTGTTACTGTTTGGCAAATTGTTAGTGTTTGGAAAATTGTTAGTGTTTGGAAAATTGTTAGTGTTTGGAAAATTGTTAGTGTTTGGAAAATTGTTAGTGTTTGGAAAATTGTTAGTGTTTGGAAAATTGTTACTGTTTGATAAATTGTTAGTGTTTGGAAAATTGTTAGTTTTGGAAAATTGTTAGTTTTGGAAAATTGTTAGTTTTTGGAAAATTGTTAGTGTTTGGAAAATTGTTAGTTTTGGAAAATTGTTAGTTTTGGAAAATTGTTAGTTTTTGGAAAATTGTTAGTTTTTGGAAAATTGTTAGTGTTTGGAAAATTGTTAGTTTTGGAAAATTGTTAGTTTTGGAAAATTGTTAGTGTTTGGCAAATTGTTAGTGTTTGGCAAATTGTTAGTGTTTGGCAAATTGTTAGTGTTTGGAAAATTGTTAGTGTTTGGAAAATTGTTAGTGTTTGGAAAATTGTTAGTGTTTGGAAAATTGTTAGTTTTTGGAAAATTGTTAGTGTTTGGAAAATTGTTACTGTTTGATAAATTGTTAGTGTTTGGCAAATTGTTAGTGTTTGGAAAATTGTTAGTTTTTGGAAAATTGTTAGTTTTTGGAAAATTGTTAGTGTTTGGAAAATTGTTAGTGTTTGGAAAATTGTTAGTGTTTGGAAAATTGTTAGTGTTTGGAAAATTGTTAGTGTTTGGAAAATTGTTAGTGTTTAACAAATTGTTACTGTTTGGCAAATTGTTACTCTTTGGCAAATTGTTAGTTTTTGGAAAATTGTTAGTGTTTGGAAAATTGTTAGTGTTTGGCAAATTGTTAGTGTTTGGCAAATTGTTAGTGTTTGGCAAATTGTTAGTGTTTGGCAAATTGTTAGTGTTTGGCAAATTGTTACTGTTTGGCAAATTGTTACTGTTTGGCAAATTGTTAGTGTTTGGAAAATTGTTAGTGTTTGGCAAATTGTTAGTGTTTGGCAAATTGTTAGAGTTTGACAAATTGTTAGTGTTTGAAAAATTGTTAGTGTTTGGAAAATTGTTAGTGTTTGGAAAATTGTTAGTGTTTGGAAAATTGTTAGTGTTTGGAAAATTGTTAGTGTTTGGAAAATTGTTAGTGTTTGGAAAATTGTTAGTGTTTGGAAAATTGTTACTGTTTGATAAATTGTTAGTGTTTGGAAAATTGTTAGTTTTGGAAAATTGTTAGTTTTGGAAAATTGTTAGTTTTTGGAAAATTGTTAGTGTTTGGAAAATTGTTAGTTTTGGAAAATTGTTAGTTTTGGAAAATTGTTAGTTTTTGGAAAATTGTTAGTGTTTGGAAAATTGTTAGTTTTGGAAAATTGTTAGTTTTGGAAAATTGTTAGTGTTTGGCAAATTGTTAGTGTTTGGCAAATTGTTAGTGTTTGGAAAATTGTTAGTGTTTGGAAAATTGTTAGTGTTTGGAAAATTGTTAGTGTTTGGAAAATTGTTAGTTTTTGGAAAATTGTTAGTGTTTGGAAAATTGTTACTGTTTGATAAATTGTTAGTGTTTGGCAAATTGTTAGTGTTTGGAAAATTGTTAGTTTTTGGAAAATTGTTAGTTTTTGGAAAATTGTTAGTGTTTGGAAAATTGTTAGTGTTTGGATAATTGTTAGTGTTTGGAAAATTGTTAGTGTTTAACAAATTGTTACTGTTTGGCAAATTGTTACTCTTTGGCAAATTGTTAGTTTTTGGAAAATTGTTAGTGTTTGGAAAATTGTTAGTTTTGGAAAATTGTTAGTGTTTGGCAAATTGTTAGTGTTTGGCAAATTGTTACTGTTTGGCAAATTGTTAGTGTTTGGAAAATTGTTAGTGTTTGGCAAATTGTTAGTGTTTGGCAAATTGTTACTGTTTGGCAAATTGTTAGTGTTTGGAAAATTGTTAGTGTTTGGAAAATTGTTAGTGTTTGGAAAATTGTTAGTGTTTGGAAAATTGTTAGTGTTTGGAAAATTGTTAGTGTTTGGAAAATTGTTACTGTTTGATAAATTGTTAGTGTTTGGAAAATTGTTAGTTTTGGAAAATTGTTAGTTTTGGAAAATTGTTAGTTTTTGGAAAATTGTTAGTGTTTGGAAAATTGTTAGTTTTGGAAAATTGTTAGTTTTGGAAAATTGTTAGTTTTTGGAAAATTGTTAGTTTTTGGAAAATTGTTAGTGTTTGGAAAATTGTTAGTTTTGGAAAATTGTTAGTTTTGGAAAATTGTTAGTGTTTGGCAAATTGTTAGTGTTTGGCAAATTGTTAGTGTTTGGCAAATTGTTAGTGTTTGGAAAATTGTTAGTGTTTGGAAAATTGTTAGTGTTTGGAAAATTGTTAGTGTTTGGAAAATTGTTAGTTTTTGGAAAATTGTTAGTGTTTGGAAAATTGTTACTGTTTGATAAATTGTTAGTGTTTGGCAAATTGTTAGTGTTTGGAAAATTGTTAGTTTTTGGAAAATTGTTAGTTTTTGGAAAATTGTTAGTGTTTGGAAAATTGTTAGTGTTTGGAAAATTGTTAGTGTTTGGAAAATTGTTAGTGTTTGGAAAATTGTTAGTGTTTGGAAAATTGTTAGTGTTTAACAAATTGTTACTGTTTGGCAAATTGTTACTCTTTGGCAAATTGTTAGTTTTTGGAAAATTGTTAGTGTTTGGAAAATTGTTAGTGTTTGGCAAATTGTTAGTGTTTGGCAAATTGTTAGTGTTTGGCAAATTGTTACTGTTTGGCAAATTGTTACTGTTTGGCAAATTGTTAGTGTTTGGAAAATTGTTAGTGTTTGGCAAATTGTTAGTGTTTGGCAAATTGTTAGTGTTTGGCAAATTGTTAGTGTTTGGAAAATTGTTAGTGTTTGGAAAATTGTTAGTGTTTGGAAAATTGTTAGTTTTTGGAAAATTGTTAGTTTTTGGAAAATTGTTAGTGTTTGGAAAATTGTTAGTGTTTGGAAAATTGTTAGTGTTTGGAAAATTGTTAGTGTTTAACAAATTGTTAGTGTTTAACAAATTGTTACTGTTTGGCAAATTGTTACTCTTTGGCAAATTGTTACTGTTTGGAAAATTGTTACTCTTTGGCAAATTGTTACTGTTTGGAAAATTGTTAGTGTTGGACTGATGTTAAATATATTAAGTGAATTGAAACAATTGTTTAGATTATTTATCACTACTATTTTATATTTGAAATAAGATATATATATATATATCTAATTGTCACTCATTATATATCCATATTTTCATCATTATATATACTTATTTTTTATTGTTATATATTTACATATTTTTTATCATTATAATAATACATTTTATCATTATTATTTATAAAACTGTTCATTTTTTATATTTCTGTGATACATAATAAAATTATTTTATTAGTTTAATGTGTAATAATAAAGTCACGTTATAAGTGGTGATACATAATTTATACTTATTTATTAACATTCTATTTTCGATATTTAGAAACATATAGACTCTATGGTTGTTTATTACATTTCCCAATAATTCCTAAAATATTTTTCTATATTTTTTCCACCTTTGTTAATTACATCCATTGGTTATTATTGTGCTGGGGCGACGCTTTCCCTGATAATTTCCCTCAGTGTCCGTTGTGTCAGAGGTGTCAGTGTCTCCTCATTACCTGACACCTCCTCTAATTAATGACACACGGTGTCAGGAAGCATCCGTTACTGTGACACTGTCACACAAATTAGTTTTTCCCTCTACATCATGATAATTGTAAGTCAAACTCTATACGTGAACTGAGCTAGAACTGAGTGACACTATTAGAGTAGTTCTAACCTCAACTGTATCTTGGTACTGTAGAGATTAACTGTTAACAAATGTAAGTAATATTTACTATTATATATTTATTGTGATGATATTAGAACTTTAAAAGGATATATTTTTTGAACATGTTATTTGTGTGTTCAATACATTTTAGCTAGGATAATCGGTGTTGGTAAAATAAATATCTTCGTGGTATTGTATATCAGCATGTATAAAATGAGAGTAGTTGTTATCTATTGGTTCTAGATTGATTCTATTCGGTTTATGAGCTTATCTAGTAGATATTTCATATTATGTACTCTGTTGAACTACAGTAGAACTCCTCTGTCAATCTATAGTGAACTCCTGTATAGTGAATCATCCTGATTAGTAGACTCCTGTTTATTGAACTATCCTCTTTAGTGAACATATTTAGGTTAGTCTGCCTCAAATTGTCATAAGTTTTCTATGCATCTCTATTCTCTGAATATAGTAAATTAGTTGTAGTTCATTATAGAGGAGTTTTACCTGTAAGTACAACTCCTCTATAAAGAAGTCCTGTACAGCGAACCATCTTTATTTTTAAAGTACTGAGAAAAGAAATACGTACTTTGTTTGAAGAATTTATTTTATTTTCTGTAGTCTGCAATGAAAAGGCCAGTTTTCTATTCAACTATCAAATCCTTTATAGTGAAGTAAATCCTATATAGTGAATTAGTTGAAGTTCACTATAGAGGAATTCTACTGTCTTTAGCTACAATATTTGGTCACTTTTTCCCCAATACCATAAGTGTGATAAGTACGTTATGCTATCTAACAGGTCTTGCTATCTAACAGGTCTTGCTATCTAACAGGTCTTGCTATCTAACAGGTCTTGCTATCTAGCAGGTTTTGCTATCTAGCAGGTTTTGCTAATTAGCAGGTCTTGCTATCTAACAGGTATTGCTATTTAGCAGGTTTTGCTATCTAGCAGGTCTTGCTGTCTAGTAAGCATTCCTCTCCCTGCAATTGCCTGAGTTATTTAATTCAGTGAGTCAGTTCATTCATGTCTCAATAAAGTGAGTAAGTAGGTCTCCGATAGAACGTCTCACCCTTAACTCAATCACTGTATATATTTTCTCTGAACGTCTTTCATTCTTATTTTGATGTATTTACCTCAAGAAATATACTTTGGTGATAGAACTTATGGTTTGGCTGTGACTGTCATTCATAAAGTCGAGTGAGAACTAAACGGTTAAAAGTTGACACGGTGAGTAGGATTATAATTAAGTTATATTCATTTGATAAGTTCATTGAACCTATAATTAATCATTTACTGCACTTTGTGAACATTGTATGAATATAAACATATACTGCATGAGATCCAATATATAGGAAAAAATACATCAACTGTATCAGGGTAGCTCATTGGTAAACAATGTTATTGGAATTATTTTTATATAAGAATGTTGTTGCAATTATTTTTATTATATAAAAATGTTACTGGACAGAATATCCGACAGACTATCGATAAATTCAAGAGCTAATTTTAACTCAACGTTGGAGGTTTTTTAAGATTCATTGGAAGATATAATAATAAAAAAAATATGAAAATAACCATCAACATAGATTTTAAATTATGTTACAATGTGTATGTTGGCTATGCGAATATTTACAGTCTTAGTAAATTGTACAGTAGCTGTGTAATGTGAAGGTTCTCTCGATTTTTACCAAGGTACATCACCTACAAGGTAGAGTATTGCGCAGGTTCATATCAAGATGAATTACAGTTTTGTTGTGAAATACGCATATACGCACATTGCAGGGTCCCAAAAATGTGTTTTTAATATGCGCAGAAGAGTCTAAAACTCTTATCAAGGCGTAGCATACCTTGTGAGTTAATATACCTTGGTTATTATAAAGTGCACAGTAACTGTGCAAAGGCTTACACAGTCTTGGTTGCCTTTTTCTCAATCAGTTTCTCTCTTTCTAACACTCCACTCAGTCTCAGTACAGGGTAATCACTTTGATTGATAACACCCGCATATGTTCTGATAAAGTCTCCCCACCTCACTTAACTACTGTGAACAAACGACGCCAGTCTGTCAATGTAATGAACGCACCATCAATCCATTGAACTGTGGTTAGGTCAATATTTATTGTTCTCACTTTTGTGGTGAAATTTTCTTAGGATATTACCGTTATTTTGATTTTAAGCACTGCCAATTTGCACCGTTCTTCTACTACTAACCACATTTTTTATCAGCTGTGGCGTGCAAGTGGTTACTGATAAGTGCAACAGGTGGATTAAACTCTTAATCATTAGCCTCTTCCCTTATCCTAACTACTTGACTTGTATTTCTATTCAACATTCGATAACTCTACATGTACGGTTATAAAATTATAGTATGATTTTCTTGATATTGATCCCGTAAAGATATTTTTATTTTGGCATTGTTAATAAAACATTACACTGAAAAAAATACTGGTCTCAAAATTGTAGTTTTCAGCTCGTCCCAAAGCCGTCTCAAAAAGGTGAGTCAATTTGACTCATCCTAACATTTTACTCTAAAACAAGAGTCATATTGACTCCTAATTCATAGTCAGATTGACTCAGGTAGAGTCAATCAAGAAAATGACTCAATATTGGAGTTTTGCCAGCCTTGACTCAAGCGATGAGTCAGGTTGACTCGCAATTTTTTCTCAGAGTTGCTACTCAATGTTGATAGTCCTGCCTATTACCAATGTTCTAATACCATTACCCGTTCCTCCACAAGATTCACCACCAATATCATCACCAATACCACATCACATTGCAATGTGTTTACAGTGTTCTGAGTCTCGAATTCTCAATATTGACAAGCGAATTAGCTTAGTCAGCACATTGTAATGGCATTACGTCACTCTATGATTGCCTCATCGCTGCTTACATCGAGGAAATGATAGATATTATTATCACCACTTTAATGAAGTAATTCGCTAGCAGAAGCTACCCACAGAGAAACCTATGGTGGGGCCATAGATACCCCCCATCCATAGTAAATAAAATAGTATGCCAAGTACAATATTGGAACATACGAAAATACTCTTGAGTGAGTTGTTTCCATTTGTTTCTGAAAAAGAAATGTGCTATTATTCAGTTATGTGCTTTTTATAGAAATTAACTCATATAAAATTGTGAAATTAACTCATATAAAATTAACTCATATAAAATCACGTTTTACACTCTATTCACTTATAATATTCACCTAATAATACTAATAATATTTGAGAGTACTCTGTGTGACGTCATTTGTTTACATCGTTTCTGTAGAACGGATCAAGTTCACCGTCAATGAATTCCAAACTTAGTATACTTCTCTATTAATTTACTATGGTCCTACCCACAAAGAAAGATATGGAGCATAGAAGATTTAAGGCCCCACCCATCTTCTTCCGCCCCACCATAGCTTTTTCTCTGGGTGAACTAATGGCAAATTGATCGAAATCTATTTACTGAGAAGAATCTACCCATTTAGAATTAGTTGTTAGCGTTTGTATGGGCATCCCATTATGGTAGGATAGGTAAGCGTATCCACGTGTGAATGCATCCATTGGGATACTGTAAGTAGCCCAATGGGATACAATAAATAGCCTATTGAAGACTATTGTAAGTATAGGAAATAATCGACAGCGTGGGAAAATATCTCCTATGATCTACGATAGGTAGACATTCGCTTCTTTTGATGTATTTGGTGGTGAAGAATTTCATTTCGCATTAGAGACATAGGCAGTATTTAGAAATTAGATATTATGGTTTGTATTAGAGACACAGGCATTATTTAGAAATTAGATATTATGGTTAGTATATGAAGTATTAGAGACAATATTATCGATAGATTTTAAAAAATTAAATTACATTTCATGATGTTTTATTCATTATTCAAATCAACAATGCTTTATTTTTTACTAATATGTTTTTTATTATATATTATTTTTGACTATTTTCTTTTCTATTTTTCTTCAGTACCTGACATTTTTCCCTCCATTGCCTAATTAATTGTGTGCCATTCTTTGCTCATAAATTGCCATGGATAAACGCTTCTAACGTCAACATAACCATTTGCTGTTGTTTATGACGTCATTCATCCACGTCACTATCTCTACTCTGACGTCAATATAACTTTTATCTCTTTCTTTGTATTTAATAGCAGGTATAGCTTACTGATTGCCACCACAAAGCTCTATTCTAATCTTTACCAATTACCCTAATTACAAATAGCCATCAACTAGATTTACCATTTCATTTTTATTTTATATTTTCTCTTATTTTTTTTTCTATTTTCATGCTCGTAATTATTTTATTTTCATCCCTGTTCATTTCACTACTGTTGTTACAATTTCCTTAATTATATCTTCCCGATTTGCGCTTCAATTTTCCTACTCACGATTTTCCTGTTTCTGATTTTGTACGATTTCCCTACTTATTTTTCCATATTTTCCCCTCACCACCTACCCAGTAAAGTTCAAGTCCCCTCTTCCTATTTGTACATCTCATCAGGTGACATCTTGTGTTGTTGCAATTAACACCACCCCCTTGTGACGTGACACACCCCCCTGTGACATCTTGAGTTGTTGCAATTAACACCACCCCCTTGTGACGTGACACACCCCCCTGTGACATCTTGAGTTGTTGCAATTAGTAGTTCCAACCCCCCGTGACGTCACAAAACTGCAATTCCCCCCCCCTCCCCGCTATTTATTGCATCACTCTTTGTCACATCTTTATTTGTTCCCTCATTACCTTTCGACTCTCTGTGTCAATACGCGCATCTTATCGACCTCCCGGAGGGGGGGGGGGGGGGAGCTGGAGGGTGGAAGGGAACTGAAGAGTGGAGGAAAAAGTAGAAGCATTCCCCCGGTGGTCTAACGGTCCAATCCCGTCCCCCCGTCTCTATGGTAAAGACATGCATTCAATTAGTGCCTTACAAAAGCTATGGTAAAAAGTACCTTGCTGTGGCATGTTGTTGAGTTGAACACTGAGCACTATTGTGTATCTGTGGTACCATGCATGCTTCGCTGTGTATCATGGCTACCATTCTACCCTGCGTATCTTAGATACCACTCTACTTTGCGTATCATGGATACTTGTCTACTTTGCGTATCATGGATACCATTCTACCCTGCGTATCATTATACCCTGCGTATCGTGGATACCATTTTACCCTGTGTATCATGGATACCATTTTACCATGTGTATCATGGATACCATTTTACCCTGTGTATCATGGATACCATTTTACCCTGCGTATCATGGTTACCATTCTACCCTGCGTATCATGGATACCATTTTACCCTGCGTATCATGGATTCCATCCTACCCTGCGTATCATGGATTCCATCCTACCCTGCGTATCATGGATACCATTCTACGCTGCGTATCATGAATACCATTCTACCCTGCGTATCATGGATTCCATCCTACCCTGCGTATCATGGATACCATTTTAACCTGCGTATCATGGATTCCATTCTACCCTGCGTATCACTGATACAGATGCATGTTTCTTTTTAACTGTATCTACACTAACAAAATAGTGAATATGCATTCATTGCTTTTCTTCGGTGGTAGTGAATGTTTTCTTTGAACCTCTGGAACATGCGAGTAAATTCTACTGAATAAATGCCTTTGAAAACAATAGCATTGGGCGTCTCTATCGCAGAGCCTCTCATCCGATATCATCCGTATGGGATAACGCGCCAACTGCAGAAAGCACGCGACTGGAAAATAGAACGTCGAGGTGTGTGTCTTGGAACTAGAAAATTGGAACGTCATAGTTTGGGCAAATGGATATGACCCGGGCAACTGATGTCTCATCCCTGGCAATATTTTCTCTATGCATTTAGTAGCATCTCCTGGAAAAGCGTGAACAGGAATGTAGTTCACTATGTGCATAGAGTGTGAAACAACAGCATTGGATATGCTTGTTTTTGGAGAGAAAATATATGCTATGTTTTGATAATTTAGTTAGTGTTTTGTTAACATGTTAGTATGGTTTGACGTCTGTGGTTATAAAAGTTTGAAGGAGGATAAATGCCATATAATTTCAGTTTTAGGTTTTTAGCAATGAACTATTGTTGGTACAGAGTGTATGTACTATACTAATAAGTAAACTATTAGAAAATGTTTTTAAAAGAAATCTAAAATCAATAGACTAAATAAAGACTGTTTCTTTTGTTATTTTAAATGATGTACTGAAGTTAAGTTAGACATGTACTCTCACAATAACACCACTGTGATAAAATCACTAAAATGAGTAATGTTCAGTAATGATTAAGTTATTGAAGTAAACTACTGTGTAATCTAAGGATATTATAGCATTAAAGATTGTCTGCAGAGCTAATTGGTTAATGCCAATAACGTCTAATAAGTTCTAGTGGTCTCTAACCATCTATTTACTTTGCTGTGAGATTGCTCTTGAAGTTAGTTTCTTATGCTCTTCTCTAAAAAATAGTTCCACTGCAAGCACAAATGCTCTACATCTAAATTAACTAAAATTATAGACAGTAGATCTAGATTCCTCCATGTGTCTGTAAATGCCTCCATGTTTCTGTAAATGCCTCCATGTTTCTGTAAATGCCTCCATGTTTCTGTAAATGCCTCCATATTTCTGTAAATGCCTCCATGTGTCTATAAATGCCTCCATATTTCTGTAAATGCCTCCATGTGTCTATAAATGCCTCCATATTTCTTTAAATGCCTCCATGTGTCTATAAATGCCTCCATGTTTCTGTAAATGCCTCCATGTTTTTGTAAATGCCTCCATCTTTCTGTAAATGCCTCCATCTTTCTGTAAATGCCTCCATCTTTCTGGAAATGCCTCCATCTTTCTGGAAATGCCTCCATCTTTCTGGAAATGCCTCCATGTATTTGTGGAAGCAATTCTTCCTCGTATTTGTGGAGGTAATTCCTCCTTGTTTATAAATTCCTCCACCCTCCATTCATTCCAAAGCTGCTCATTGTGTTCCGAGTTCAAAGTGCCTGTCTGTCTGTCTATTGCTATCATCAGTGTGTCTGAACACTCAACAGTTACATCAGTCAACACATATTGCAGGCAATGCTGTCAGTGAACGCATCTCCTGTCACATCATCAGGAACAACAGGTGTAGCGAAATAGCTAGCAAGAGCTAGTGTAGCGAAATAGCTAGCAAGAGCTAGTGTAGCGAAATAGCTAGCAAGAGCTAGTGTAGCGAAATAGTTAGCAAGAGCTGGTTTAGCGAAATAGCTAGCAAGAGCTGGTGTAGCGAAATAGTTAGCAAGAGCTAGTGTAGCGAAATAGTTAGCAAGAGCTAGTGTAGCGAAATAGTTAGCAAGAGCTAGTGTAGCGAAATAACTAGCAAGAGCTAGTGTAGCGAAATAGCTAGCAAGAGCTAGTGTAGCGAAATAGTTAGCAAGAGCTGGTGAAGCGAAATAGCTAGCAAGAGCTAGTGTAGCGAAATAGTTAGCAAGAGCTGGTGAAGCGAAATAGCTAGCAAGAGCTAGTGTAGCGAAATAGTTAGCAAGAGCTAGTGTAGCGAAATAGTTAGCAAGAGCTAGTGTAGCGAAATAGTTAGCAAGAGCTAGTGTAGCGAAATAACTAGCAAGAGCTAGTGTAGCGAAATAGTTAGCAAGAGCTAGTGTAGCGAAATAGTTAGCAAGAGCTGGTGAAGCGAAATAGCTAGCAAGAGCTAGTGTAGCGATGCTTTGTGTCTGTGTAGCGATGCTTTGTGTCGGTGTAGCGAAGTGATGTTGCCTTAATCTGAATATAATGGGTGCTTAATGTGCGGCTGAAGCGACTAGAGGGTAATGATAAGATGGGGGCAGTAACGAGCTAGCCTGTATAGGGGAAAAGACCACCACTGTCAAAATGCTACTTAACTACTTGTGCACCAAACCATTGTGTCCTTTACTATTTTGTATCCTTAACTACTGTGTCCTCAAGACCTCAACTACTGTGTCCTCAACTACTGTGTCCTCAACTACTGTGTCCTCAACTCCTGTGTCCTCAACTACTGTGTCCTTAACTACTTTAACAACTTTTCTCTATACTTAACTATTTCTTTCTGTACATTTTTTAATTACATCTCTCTCCATTTTTTACTCTCAATTACTCTCTCTCCCTCATTATATCTTCTAATTTCCCTCATTAAACGTTAGCAATCACTTTCGTATCACTGTTCCACATCGCACTGTGTATTAAATAGTATCTATACTATCTCATACATTCTGTCTTTGAATGTTACCTCAAGCTTCTCTCCTGCACAAAAACAGAGAGATGCTATCATTACTTCGTTAAAGCCTATCGTCTGCCCCCATATTTCATGTTATGCCTCGCAGATTTGATGTCTATCGGTCTGAATGCTGAATCTACCGCCAGATAAATGATAATAACCACCGAGAACTGTTATCTAATTTTATTTCATTTAAAGTGTAGCTTCTTTGCTATATTTCTAAGTGACTGTATTCACGGAGTAGCTTTTCTGCATCAATGAGCATGAACTATTATCTAATTTCATTCTTCTTGGTTTGGAACGTAGCTTCTTTGCTAAATTTCTTTGGTGACTGTATTCACGGAGTAGCTTTTCCGCATCAATGAGCATTGAGCATGGACATCTTATGGCGGTAGTTTTTCACGGAGCCACTATTCTTTCTGACCTCTTATTCCAGTCCCTTGCTTTTAACATTCGTTCTATGTCCACTAGTATATTATATCCATTCATGTGTTCCTTTAGATTAATAATAACATGTTCAAGTAATTAAAATCCCTCTTATTTATCCTAGTTAGTACTCATTGGTTCAATTAAATATCACATTAGTTCAAATGCACAGGAAAGAGTTCCAACGCTTCCGGCTATTTTAATTGATTTATTGCATGCTGTACCATCGCGCCAAATAGTTACTGACTCGCGCCAAAATTATGTAGTCGAAATAATTTTTATTTTCGACTAAAAGTTTAATCAAAATGTTTATTGTCATATGATGTATTTTAATGTTAAAATAGTGACATTATATATTTATTCTGCATGGTGACGTGTTTTATGACGCATGGCATATATTTTATATAGTCAGTGACTTTTATTTCCATTAATTACATGAATTTGTTCGGATGAAAACGGAAATGAACTCAAAAACTAGATTTAGTTGCTGGTTGTCACAGCCTAAAAAATGTGGTTGTGATGGTTAAAATACGCTTTTTACGTACTAGAATGTGGTTGAAAGTATGGGAAAATGAGGAGAATATTTTACTAGGGTTTAATTTTACAACCAGATGGTTAAATAGATATTTAGTGGAGGTTTGAATTTAGTTTAATTTAGAGTAATTTAGATATATTTTTAAATTTGGATTTTTTTTCTATTTTTTAGGAATATTTTTTGGAGGCATTTAGATTGTTAGAAAAAAAAAATCTAATTCTTACTACTTTGATATTTCATCATTGTACAGGAAATTCAGGACTAGGGTAAGTTCTTAATTATCGGTCAGTACCACATCTTCGGTCATATAAGAAAAAACGATACAATAAATATTATTCAATTGTTTTTATTGGTATCCATGATACCTGCAGGTATCATGGATACCAATAAAAATAAAAATTAAATAATAATTATTATATCGTTTTTACTTACGTGTCAGAAGATGTGGTACTGACCGATAATTAAGATCTTACCCTACCTCTCAGTATCTGTTCATAGATCAGTATAGCCTATATTGATTATACTCGTCTCAATTAAACGATGCTGTTCGCGGTAACTCAATATAATGCTATTTATTAATTGGTTTGTAGTTTCACGAAAGGATAACATTTCATTGCATTATTTCAATTATTAGTTGATGAGTAGATTTTCCTGTTATTGTATATTTGTCAATTTTTCTACAGTTTTATCCCTATGTAAATGATATTCATTCTACCTATAACTTCGGTTAATATAATTAATACCCTGCATAGTACACAAGTAGTCCACCTATTCAATTTAAATATTTGAATTTTGATTAAGTTATTTTTTCCTTTTTTTTTTAATATTCTTAATTATAAATAACATAATATATTAGCAACATGAAATGATTTTTTCATCTAACCAGATTTTATGCGACAGCAATTATCTCTCTCAGATGTTGTTAACACTCAATGATGTCTTTCTTTCTATTCCTAATTTAAGAACACGGACTAATTTCCCTAGCACCAGTAATAGCATATGTGCTGAATTTTCATCACCTATCTATATGTTGTAACTAATCGATTGTTATTTATTTTCCAGATTTACAAATCGATTTACCGGACAGTAGCACATCTTGCCATTGGTGAGTATTGGAGAGAGTGAGTGGAGAGTGTAGAGAGTTGTAAGTGGTGAGTGTAGAGAGTTGTAAGTGGTGAGTGTAGAGAGTTGTGAGTGGAGAGTTGTGTGTGAGTACTATTATCAGAGTACTGTATCGAAGTGAGTCTTATCATCTTATGTACAGTAAAACTCTTGAGTTTTGAAGTTCTGAGTTGCACTCGAGTAAGAAGTGCACTTAGGTTATGAAGTATTTTCTATGTTTAAATTATAGAAAACGATATACATAAAGAATTGCGTCATGGTTATCTATTAAAGACCATAGTTTTCTATGATTTTAATCGTAGAAAACTATCTAGCGCACCTGAGATATGAAGTGGCTCTGAGTTATGAAGTAACCAGTACTTCATAACTCAGGTTCACGTTTGTACTTGAATGTTCGTTAAAATTTTAACCTATTTTGTGTTTATATTCTTTCTTCGGTTTAAAAATAGTACTCGTAACTAGTTTATTTCGCGTTATAATTATTAACTAATATAATTGAAACTCTCTTTCTTATAGAGTATATTTAATTGATGGCAATCAATAACGAAATGTCACAATTTAATTTTTAAAATGCACCATGCACCCTTTTTCCAATAACGTCAGAATGGTTGTGCGCGAGATACAATTTTAGCGTAAAATTGAGTGTGAATTACAACGTGACTGTGCCGTTAAATCGGTTATCTCTTTCCTATAGTAGTGGTAATAACCAGGGCCATACCCCCAGAAGCCTTGTAGCTTTACTGACCTTTACATTTTCCTTGAATTTTTTTTTTTTTTATTTCGAAATTTATAATTTCTGCAATTGGAACGTATGCCGGCGTTCCAATTTAATTGAATTTTCGAATGGAGGATTTTGTTTGAGTAAATAAAAAAAAAATACTATGAGGAAGGGCGTCTGACTATCGGTATCGGTACTTGTTATATCGGCCCTTTTTTAGGTACCGTATCGGTAAATTAATCTCCTACATTTAATTCTTTAATAAAATGATGTATATAGTTAAAAAATATCAATGTCTCGGCATCGACAGATAAGTATGTATTGGTAGTTGGCACGGCCCAAAATTAATAACTCTTTCGATATGACTACCTATATATAAAGTAGCACTCCTGTATAATGAATTCCTCTATAGTGAATGTAGTGTCTTGAGTAAGAAAATAACCTCTATAGTGAACAAATTTTCTTTATTCTGCCATGAATGGGCATAAGAAAAACAATATAAAAATTGTTATTATTAGACAGTGCTATCTAATACTTCTGCAAACCCGGGTTTGCAGAAGTATTAGATAGCACTGTGTAATAATAACAATTTTTATATTGTTTTTTCTAATGGTCATTCATGGGAAACTAAAGAAAATTTGTTCACTATACGGGGTAGTTCTCCTTCTCAGGAGACAGGACACTACACTATAGAGGAGTTCTGTTGCAGCGAAATATTAGTGGTATTCTAACTAATGTAATGTATTTTACCTCGCACAACAGATAAATACTATATCTCAACTAATCAATTCTTCCTTTGAAAGTTGTCTATACATTCCAACACATCAAACTGCTACTCTATTAAATACGAGTGTTAATAAAGATAAGGAATGTATTTAATTCAGTCAGGTTTATTCGGGAGAGAGGGAGTTTGTTAACCTGTATTTATTTCTTAGAAAGGTAAGCACATTAGGGAGCTTTTTTCTAAAAAAAGTCAAGCTATGGGACTAACGAGTCTCTGTGACTCCATGACTCTGTCAGCAGATTGCATGGAGTCGTGATGACTCATGACCCTGAGTCACAAATCTGACTCATCACTCTCTACTCAAATATTGGGCTAAAGAGTTTATAGGAAAGTTATTTTACTTGCTATTATACTTCCCCGTCCTCAATATAAAGAAAAAATATATTGATATATTACCCGTTATATAGGTTATTTTTAATGAATTCATTAATTCTATTTTATTTCTCTGCATAAGCTGATACTATATTTTATGAATAAATATATATAAGTAAATGAAAACTTGAGAATTTAAATATCAAGTCAATATATTCCCGTGCGTATCATAGTTACATTCTTCATGTTTAATACCCGTAGTGTAAAAGCGGACACCAAATAAATAAATAAACACACGATGGAAGTTATTCGGATAGAAATTAGGAATTTGATTTTCTTCGACTAAGCATCCTCTAGTGAATAATATTGAGATTAATGGTATCCCAGATACTGCGCGTATCATGGATACAGACGAAAAGTGTCCACCAGTGACTAATATTGAGATTAATGGTATCCCAGATACTGTGCGTATCATGGATACAGACGTAAAGTGTCCACCAGTGACTAATATTGAGATTAATGGTATCCCAGATACTGCGCGAATCATGGATACAGACGAAAAGTATCCACCAATGACTAATATTGAGATCTATGGCATCCCAGATACTGTTATCATGGATGCAGACTTTGTATCCCTCGTTTCTGGCAGTGGGCCAGTGCCCTCAGCTCCATTGTTTTTCTCTAATAATTAATAGTGTGTGTCGGTGTTTGAAAAGCTAATTGATGCGGAAGGTGTAGACCGGTGTGTGTTATTCGGTGGTGTGAATCTGAGGCGTGTGGAGTCTAGTCTGCCTTGTAACTTGCTAATGGAATATACTTGTTAGTGCGCTATACTTGGTAGAGTGTGTATCTTATACTTGTTAAGGCGCTATACTTGGTAGAGTGTGTATCTTATACTTGTTAGTGCGCTATACTTGGTAGAGTGTGCTTCTTATACTTGTTAAGGCGCTATACTTGGTAGAGTGTGTATCTTATACTTGTTAATGTGCTATACTTGGTAGAGTGTGTATCTTATACTTGTTAATGCGCTATACTTGGTAGAGTGTGCATCTTATACTTGTTAATGCGCTATACTTGTAGAGTGTGTATCTTATACTTGTTAATGTGCTATACTTGGTAGAGTGTGTATCTTATACTTGTTAATGTGCTATACTTGGTAGAGTGTGTATCTTATACTTGTTAATGCGCTATACTTGTAGAGTGTGTATCTTATACTTGTTAATGCGCTATACTTGGTAGAGTGTGATTCTTATACTTGTTAATGTGCTATACTTGGTAGAGTGTGTACCTTATACTTGTTAATGTGCTATACTTGGTAGAGTGTGTACCTTATACTTGTTAAGGCGTATCTTATGCTCGTATAGGCGTATTTAATACTTGTTAAGTGTGTTCTTTGATTTAAGTGCCTGTTGTTTTCTACTGAGGTGAATTTGTACGGTGTAGGTTGATATCTATCTGTTATCTATTAGCTATAAGTATATCTATTAGGTATAAGTATATCTATTGGGTATAGGTATATCTATTAGCTATAAGTATATCTATTGGGTATAAGTATATCTATTAGGTATACACACTTACTAGGTGTGTATATATATACACTCTACTAGGTACGGTCTTTGGTGAATAACCGTATATACATTATACAGTCTATGTATACACTCTACTAGGTGTATAGGTATATGCAGTCTACTAGGTGTATAGGTATATGCAGTCTACTAGGTGTATAGGTATATGCAGTCTACTAGGTGTATACTGTCTAGGTATATACAGTCTACTAGGTGTATAGGTATATGCAGTCTACTAGGTGTATAGGTATATGCAGTCTACTAGGTGTATACTGTCTAGGTATATACAGTCTACTAGGTGTATAGGTATATACAGTCTACTAGGTGTATACTGTCTAGGTATATACAGTCTACTAGGTGTATACTGTCTAGGTATATGCAGTCTACTAGGTGTATAGGTATATACAGTCTACTAGGTGTATACTGTCTAGGTATATACAGTCTACTAGGTGTATACTGTCTAGGTATATGCAGTCTACTAGGTGTATACTGTCTAGGTATATACAGTCTACTAGGTGTATACTGTCTAGGTATATACAGTCTACTAGGTGTATAGGTATATGCAGTCTACTAGGTGTATACTGTCTAGGTATATGCAGTCTACTAGGTGTATAGGTATATACAGTCTACTAGGTGTATAATGTCTAGGTATATACAGTCTACTAGGTGTATAGGTATATTCAGTCTACTAGGTGTATACTGTCTAGGTATATACAGTCTACTAGGTGTATACTGTCTAGGTATATGCAGTCTACTAGGTGTATAGGTATATGCAGTCTACTAGGTATACAGTCTACTAGGTGTATACTGTCTAGGTATATACAGTCTACTAGGTGTATACTGTCTAGGTATATGCAGTCTTCTAGGTGTATAGGTATATGCAGTCTACTAGGTATACAGTCTACTAGGTGTATACTGTCTACTAGGTATACAGTCTACTAGGTGTATACTGTCTAGGTATACAGTCCCAGTGAAGTCATAACACTGTGGTCGTTGTTTTCAAATATGGTCTCTGTTAGCTCTTTTGTTTTCTCTATTATTAATGCTCAGTCATGTAGCAACAGTCTTAATCAAATAACACACTCAGGGAATTGACTTACATCTTTATCCCGTCTATTACTATCATTTTGACTTATTTTATCATGTCCATTCAAATATTTTCCATCCTAAAATTTACTCCAGAAAAAATATACAAAAATATATATTGAATGCTTTCTATTTTCATTCATTTATTATGTCATTTATTCTTACTATTTAATTTATTTTGAAGATATTCTGCATGTTTATAACTTGACCGACAGCTTGGCTATTGCTACTTCTCTTTTCCATGTAAAGTCTTTTTTCAACGTTTTTATGTATACTCTTTTTTAGGTAGTATAGTTTTTTCTGTAGCTTTGGTCACAGTGCCCCGTATATGTTTAGGTGTAGTGGTTACAGTGTTTATGTTTCAGTGCAGCTGGTACACGTGGTACCAACCTACCCATTAATGTTATTATTATAGCGAGGGCGGGCGAATATCATTTGGCGGGTCAAAATATAGCTACGATATTTTGACCCCCGGGTCGAAATATCGCGTGATTCCAAACCTCTTCTGACAAACGTATTAATATTTCCTAATAAATTATATGCAATTGTATTTTTGTTTCTATGTTTTATTTCCATTCTATTAATCTAATATTATATTTTAAAGAGAATTAGATACTTGAATACTTGGTTATAATTTTTATGTTATTTTATGTGAGATATAAATAATAGAATATATACTGTTGATTAAATGATTACCAACATTAACTAGTTACCTACCATTAACTAGTGCTTGTAACTAGCAGCTGTCATTGCTGGTGATGTCAAACCAAGCAGCTGGTCGTGAGATAATGGTGATTTACTGTTGTGATGATGTACAGCATAATATACCATTTACAAGCGTACTTTATTGACAGTTGTTAGCGTAGCAAAGACTCTTTTTACCAACAAATGTTATGATATCGCCTGAATAATTTAACCAACTGGTTTTAGCGAACAGAGTAACACGTTCGTGTGCTATTCACTAAGTTTTTACTGGACATCCTTAGCATATTTTATGCACTACTGCAGATAGAAGTAAATGACTGCAGTACTGCCAGTAAAAACAGTAGCACTCCAATGTAGTGAATGAGTTGGGATGTGGCCTCTATAGTGAACAAATGTTCTTTATTCTGCGATAAATTTCAGAAAACTGAACGTTATTTTATGGTAGATTATAAAAAAATTGTTCACTATTCAGGCTACTCCCTCACTTATTCACTATAGAGGAGTTCAACCGTACTCATCTTTTAAAATACTGTTAATGATTGTGTTTCGTACACTCTTCTCAGTAAATGTATTTTAATATTTAATTATCTAATGAATAAACTGTGTTCAAATTACTAACAGTATACTGTGACTCTTAAACACAGATCTGTAAAATGACAGCAAATAAAGGAACAGCGCCATCACGTGGGCAACCATTTCAATGCTTTTTTTTATATTGTGCGTACGCATTATTCCTTTTTCTCTAACTGTGATTACGTTTGTGTGGTCGAAACTTATTCACATTTATCACTAAATTGTAAAGGAGGTCTGATCACTGATTTCACCACTGTACGCGATCTGAACACTCTTAGTAACTGTACCAAAATAATCAATGAAATCACGAAATGATTTCATTTCCTCTCTTCGAGTTGTGACGCCAATCATGTACGTCAGAATTGGCGTCAATTCTTGAACAGTTGGGCGCCAGATATGAAACTTTTTCTCTGTAATCACTATTGTTAAGACAATCTTTAAGGAAGTTTAAAGAGACGTCATGTACGTCCAATGCCCATTTTTTAAACAAAGCACAGTGACATAATGGGTACAGACGAAACGATGTCTTATACCTTAGATATGTTCCTAGAAAATGGTTACATCGCAAGACCTAACTCGACACTCTCTGTTTGTTCATTTAGCACTCGCTATTTATGTTACTACACGTAGATTCTACAAGTGAATAATTTCCCTATTAATGACACTGTGACTGAAATGCTCTGTAGTTCTAGTCTACTGTCTATAACTGCTGGATATTTCTAATCTAACCAAACTTATGTTATTATGTTTGTGTGGTTAAAGTGAGTTCTATTGCCTTTATTTTCTATTATCGTACAGATCTCTTGACACTGGCATAGTGTTTTATCTCCTTAGCGAAATAGAGTAGCGCTAGCCCCATCTCTCTCCATTTCTTTCACCACTTTAGTCTTTATAAGACAATCTGTTAGCCGTGACACTGATTGTGTGGCGGTGATTTGTGAGAACTACCTAGAGACTCTTAGTTCTTGCACTACCTAGAGACTCTTAGTTCTTGCACTACCTAGAGACTCTTAGTTCTTGCACTACCTAGAGACTCTTAGTTCTTGCACTACCTAGAGACTCTTAGTTCTTGCACTACCTAGAGACTCTTAGTTCATGCACTACCTAGAGACTCTTAGTTCATGCACTACCTAGAGACTCTTAGTTCTTGCACTACCTAGAGACTCTTACTTCTTGCACTACCTAGAGACTCTTAGTTCATGCACTACCTAGAGACTCTTAGTTCTTGCACTACCTAGAGACTCTTACTTCTTGCACTACCTAGAGACTCTTAGTTCTTGCACTACCTAGAGACTCTTAGTTCTTGCACTACCTAGAGACTCTTACTTCTTGCACTACCTAGAGACTCTTAGTTCTTGCACTACCTAGAGACTCTTAGTTCTTGCACTACCTAGAGACTCTTAGTTCTTGCACTACCTAGAGACTCTTAGTTCATGCACTACCTAGAGACTCTTAGTTCATGCACTACCTAGAGACTCTTAGTTCTTGCACTACCTAGAGACTCTTACTTCTTGCACTACCTAGAGACTCTTAGTTCATGCACTACCTAGAGACTCTTAGTTCTTGCACTACCTAGAGACTCTTAGTTCTTGCACTACCTAGAGACTCTTAGTTCTTGCACTACCTAGAGACTCTTAGTTCCTATACTACCTAGAGACTCTTAGTTCTTGCACTACCTAGAGACTCTTAGTTCTTGCACTACTTAGAGACTCTTAGTTCCTATACTACCTAGAGACTCTTAGTTCTTGCACTACCTAGAGACTCTTAGTTCCTATACTACCTAGAGACTCTTAGTTCTTGCACTACCTAGAGACTCTTAGTTCCTATACTACCTAGAGACTCTTAGTTCTTGCACTACCTAGAGACTCTTAGTTCTTGCACTACCTAGAGACTCTTAGTTCCTATACTACCTAGAGACTCTTAGTTCTTGCACTACCTAGAGACTCTTAGTTCCTATACTACCTAGAGACTCTTAGTTCTTGCACTACCTAGAGACTCTTATTTCTTGCACTACCTAGAGACTCTTACTGAGGGCATGGTAGCCTCTAAACTAAGGGCATTGTAGCCTCTATTAGAGGGCATTGTAGCCTCTATTAGAGGGCATTGTAGCCTCTATTAGAGGGCATTGTAGCCTCTAAACTAAGGGCATTGTAGCCTCTATTAGAGGGCATTGTAGCCTCTAAACTAAGGACATTAGAGCCTCTAAAATATGGACATTGGAGCCTCTTGTTACATTTGCAAAATAGTGGAACGTTATGTTTTTGTTGGAATTTATTTATTTATCATCTTGTTATTCTCTTAACTCAAAAAGTATTCAACCAAATTGTCTGAATTTCGGTGGGAAGGTTGGTCATTGTCCAGGAAACATTTGATTAGATTTTGGTTGCGATTGGGTCAAAGGTCAAGGTCATTTAAAACTCAAGGAATATTGGATGATGGTTCATTTATAAATGGCGGTGAGTGTATGCGCTCTTCGAGTGCCCGTCATCTGGTTTAACTTCTAATTTACTCTTTCACATATCTTCACTTATTTTCTCATTTACCACCGTGTTCACATTTCATTTCTCTATTTTCTGTCCTATTCTCTAATTTTCTTATTGCTAATCTTTCTCATCATTGCCCCCCTGTTGCCAGACCCCACACCAACACCCCACCCCCTGTTGTTACCCTGATAATAGGTCTGTTGTCCCGTTTCTCACTGTGTCTGGGAAATGAATTACCATTCCCACCACTAGATACTATTCCACTAGTTTCTTTCTTTCTTATATTCTCCGTTATTTAGTTAGTTAATTAGTGACTTCTTAGAGCAACTTTCTTTTCTTTTTGTTTTGATTTTTAGATCTATCCATCAATATTTCTATTTATTTATATTGATTCCTTTTCATAGGTTTTAGGACAGGTTTATTTAATTGTTGACGTTTTTTTACATTTTCCAATGAAATCTTTGGTCTACAGTATTATGCTGTCTTTACTTTTCTTTCATTGGATGTATTGGTACATATGTGTAGCTCTGTTTGACAGGGTATCACACAGACGTTAGCGTGATAAACTCTGTCTACTTCACCTGATTACATCGCATTAATCATTGAGCTCTTTGACATGGAGATATAACTTCCATTGCACTGATAACGTCATAGCGCAGTGATAACGATCCCCTTTGATAACTCTATCAACTATTATTATTAACTAAAATGAAGTTGTTCAATTTTTCATGACATGTACGTTGAAATTAGCCCTATTTGTTGTGTAGGTAGATATTTAGCGTGAGTTCAAACCTGTATAGTGTACAGCACCTGCATGCGTACTATTGTGTACACACGGTAACTTGTGTGATTTCAATACACACCATAATAACACGTTAATCTAATACAAAGTCAGGCTGTTCAATGGTGCATTATATCCCTTATACCCATGCTACCCTTATACTCCCATTCTACCCTTATAGTCTCATGCTATCCTTTCCCTCTCTTCCCTTCTATCTACTACTCCCCCGTGTGTTATTTCCCAGTGCTAATCCACTGCTGCAGCAGTCACCTTATTAGGAGTAACTGTCGCACTCTAGCTACATAGCAGTCTTCTTTTTTCAATTGTGACTGAAACGAGCAGGAATACGAGCCTTGGAGTGGCTGGAAATGGGCCACTTTGTGACTGATTGAAGGGGCCTAAGGGAAGAGATGATCGGCCTGAGAGATGTGAAGAGGTGCCTGTAAACCCTGTATATCTTCAGTCGTATGCGCAAAAATGTTATGTTTCTGCCATATAAAAATATATTAAACAGTTCATAAGGTTTGTGAGATATTGTCTCTACCGCATAAGTTTCTATCGATACAGTGCTGCAAGAATAATGTTCTTACGGTAAACTCTTCTCTAATTGGTCGGCTAGGAGGAGGAGCCAACAGGGGGGCGGAGTATTAAACGGTTTGTGGTCCACCCCCGTTGGCCCCTCCTCGCATATAGTTATGAGTTGAATTAAATTACATTTCAAATAATAAGAACAATGAAAATCTCAACATAGATGGCTGAAATGTTTGTTGTATCCGTAAGTTTGTTGTAATGCACATTTCATGATTGTTTAAACGACCTGTCAGGTGAGTTCGAGGACCGACACGCCCTTTTTTATACTTATTGGTCAATCTCCATAACCAATCAATGAGTTAGTATTCTTAAAAACATTATCTTAAAAGAATTTCCCGCAAGGAACAATATTTTTAAATTATATTCTTTCTCTTAGTGGTACTAACCTTATAATTTCTAAGAAATGCCTCCCTCTTCAGTCCCTCACTCAATAATACTCCCCCCTTGCTAATTACCTCTACCTGGCTATAGACTTTGAATTACAATCTCAGGTGAATTAGTAGCTCAGCATCACAGGTAGCGAGCTAATTAATATTAACTACAGGTGTTCCACTAAGTAACTAACTGGTTATAACCGCTACATTGTGGTGGTAACTGACGAAGAGAGTGCTAGGATGTGATAGTCAATTGAAGGGTGGTTTGAGTTATCGCAATATGAAATGTTCAACGAAATTAAATAAAATAAAATTGTTCAGTAAAATACATTCATTCGAATAAATAATTTACGATATTTTGTAGTATGGCTGCACCGATTTCGTAATTATTGACGATACCGATACGATTACCGATACTTGGTATTGGTCAATAGAAATTTGATATATCTCTTTTTTAGAATACACTTAATTTAATTTGAATGCGAGTTTTGAAGAGGGTGAAATTAATAGAAACTCCCCAACATAGAAATTTCCTAATTCTCGGACGATACCCACTCATTTTTTCTCTGTGCTCTAACGATATTGTCCCTGTATTTGAGTGTTTAACCTAATGTTACCTAATCAACCTATGAATACGGAGTACAACTAGATAACGCTATGTACTTTGCTATTGTATACTAGTAGTGGTACACGAAAAATTGACAACGCGGAAAATTGCCAGTCACTTTTTGAAACATAATTTGGTTACAAATACGTTCTAAGAACATTCTAATTATTTAATTTAATTTAAATTATACCAATTCCGATAACTACACAGATAAAATAGCTACTGTCAATAAATTGAAAAAATCTAATTTGTAATAAACAAAGAAAAAATAATTTACTAAATCATGAACATGTGACAATCGATCGTGTGTTACAGGTACATTGGCAGATTATTTCTGATGTAACATCAAATATAATATGTATATAGGTGAAGCGTGCCATCTCCCAAATCCCCTTGCCAGGTTATTAACCAATCATGAGGTGCGCAGTACGACAAACTAGCGGATACAAAAACACTACATTATGGCTACCTTAGCAAACAGTGTCCTCTTTAACTTCTTAACGAAAGGGAAAAGCATTTCTATATAAATGAGAATGTTGTAAGGTAAAAATTAAATACACAAATGAAGTAAGTGACTGGCAATTTTCCACCTGATATTTTTCCGCTTTGGTAGTTTTCCGCCTGGTAGTTTCCCGGCCACTACTAGTAACGCAATTCCATTCCTAGTTGACGAGATGTCTTCTTCTCCAAAGTCCTTTGTTTCTACTGAAGCATGTGTTAATGTAGCATGTCATACTGTATTATATTTAGCATGTGAAGGAGATAGAGGCTTATTACGTGTCTCAAAGCACCACATTAGTGAGTCAAAGTGCAGCCTTATTTACCTCTCTAATTATAGACACTAAATATAGAGGCATGGCGTGACATAAGCCTCACTGTCCCTTATACTACCATTATAGTGTCCCTTATACTCTCCATTATAGTGTCCCTTATACTCATCATTATACTGAGATTTACTGTCCCTTATACTCATCATTTTATTGAGACTTGTATTGTCCCTTATACTCACCATTATATTGTCCCTTATACTCACCATTATATTGTCCCTTATACTCACCATTATAGTGTCCCTTATACTCGCCATTATAGTGTCCCTTATACTCACCATTATAGTGTCCCTTATACTCACCATTATAGTGTCCCTTATACTCGTCATTATAGTGTCCCTTATACTCACCATTATAGTGTCCCTTATACTCACCATTATAGTGTCCCTTATACTCACCATTATAGTGTCCCTTATACTCACCATTATAGTGTCCCTTATACTCACCATTATAGTGTCCCTTATACTCACCATTATAGTGTCCCTTATACTCACCATTATAGTGTCCCTTATATTACCATTATAGTGTCCCTTATATTACCATTATAGTGTCCCTTATACTCATCATTTTATTGAGACTTGTATTGTCCCTTATACTCACCATTATATTGTCCCTTATACTCACCATTATAGTGTCCCTTATATTACCATTATAGTGTCCCTTATATTACCATTATAGTGTCCCTTATACTCATCATTTTATTGAGACTTGTATTGTCCCTTATACTCACCATTATATTGTCCCTTATACTCACCATTATATTGTCCCTTATACTCACCATTATAGTGTCCCTTATACTCGCCATTATAGTGTCCCTTATACTCGCCATTATAGTGTCCCTTATACTCACCATTATAGTGTCCCTTATACTCGTCATTATAGTGTCCCTTATACTCACCATTATAGTGTCCCTTATACTCGCCATTATAGTGTTCCTTATACTCACCATTATAGTGTCCCTTATACTCACCATTATAGTGTCCCTTATACTCACCATTATAGTGTCCCTTATACTCACCATTATAGTGTCCCTTATACTCACTATTATAGTGTCCCTTATACTCACCATTATAGTGTCCCTTATACTCACCATTATAGTGTCCCTTATACTCACCATTATACTGTCCCTTATACTCACCATTATACTGTCCCTTATACTCACCATTATATTGAGACTTGTACTCACCAGTATAGTGTCCCTTATACTCAGCATTATATTGAGACTTGTACTGTCCCTTATACTCACCATTATTCTGTCCCTTATACTCACCATTATAGTGTCCGTTATACTCACCATTATATTGAGACTTGTACTCACCAGTATAGTGTCCCTTATACTCAGCATTATATTGAGACTTGTACTGTCCCTTATACTCACTATTATATTGTCCCTTTTACTTAGCCTTATCTTGTCCCTTATAGTGTCCCTTATACTAGGCATTATATTGTTCGTTATACTGTCCTACCAACACTGTCCCTTATACTCACCATTATACTGAGACTTGTACTGTCCCTTATACTCACCATTATACTGTGACTTGTACTGTCCCTTATACTCACCATTATACTGTGACTTGTACTGTCCCTTATACTCAGCTTTATACTGTCCCTCATACTGAGACTATACTGTCGTTAAACATTGCATACGGTTATTTGGCTTTGAGATGCTGTATAGTAACTAGAACGAGCATTCGTTGAGCGCATGCATTCTCCACCTCTTCAATCTATTTTGACCTTTTCGTGACCTTGACCTTTGACCCGATTGTTCCCAAAATCGAATCAAATTATTTCTGGATAATGACCAAATGGAAGACCAGGGGGATGCATACGTTATTCTAACACTACAGTGTTGAATAGATAGCAGCATTACGTTCTTGAATAGTATTTAGTCAGTCCCTAGTGCTTGGTAGCTGTGCTGGGGCTTAGCAGTGCTTAGTTCCCCTGACTTAAGTACTCAAAAATAGTCACAGTGAATAGTCTCTCAATTTGCCTAGAGATGACAGCCAAAGAAACTCTGCTAAAACTTCTCAAGAGTCTCAGTCAATTACTTCAATTGGGTGGGGCTCTTTTGGAGGAGGAGGGGGGGGATTTTTATCCAAACTGGGGGGTGGGTGGGTGGGGGGTTACGAATATGCAGTTACCTACGAAGTGGAAAGAGCGCAAAAATGATTCAATCCCGATCTTGAAATACTGAGCTTATTGTAGTTACTGGTACAGTAGCTGTTGTTCATCCAGTTATTTAGTGTATCAATGATACTGCGACAAATTATTATTAGTTTTTTTCCTTTTAATTAGTGTTTCTTTGATTTTTCTCTTATTTACACCAACTTTATGAGGCGCTGTTGATAGAATGACTGTTTAACCCATTTTGTGACACACGGACAGACGGACGGACGTGGCTTTTATTATAGTACTAGTGTACACGTACGTGAAAAATTCACGTATTGTTTGTATTACAACATAAAAAAAGGTTAAGAACACAAAAATATATTGCAACAGGAAACAATGCAAAATATATACGCACTACAAAAAACAAATCGAAGCACAAAAATATCACACTGACTGAATGATCATTACTAAAGCTCATGCAAAACAATATTTTTAATTAGAACTCTATCTCCGACTGTAGAATTTTCTGATAAATTTTAAATTCTTTTTGTTGTGCGTTCTGTTCGAAAACTACAAAAAAAACTACCCTCAATTCAACTCGATAGATTTGAAGTCTGGTTTTGTGATACAACTTGCCATGAAAATGTATAAATTCAATTTATTTTAAATTTATATGTGAGCAGTCTGTAATTTTAATACAACAAAACATATGTAAATTTTTTATATATTTTATTTGAAATTTTTGTATTTTTCTCCTGTAATTCTTAAAGTGGACACCAAATAAATAAATAAACACACGAAGGGTATTATTAGTATTGATAGATTTCGATAGTGTTTTTGTTTTATTGGACAATTTTTGCTTGTCCAATACCACCCAGTGTACTAGCTTCACTCGTCTTATAATATTAGTTTTATAATATATGTCTTATAATATATGTCTTATAATATATGTCTTATAATATTAGTCTTATAATATTAGTCTTATAATATTAGTCTTATAATATATGTCTTATAATATATGTCTTATAATATATGTCTTATAATATATGTCTTATATATATGTCTTATAATATATGTCTTATAATATATGTCTTATAATATATGTCTTATAATATATGTCTTATAATATATGTCTTATAATATATGTCTTATAATATATGTCTTATAATATATGTCTTATAATATATGTCTTATAATATATGTCTTATAATATATGTCTTATAATATATGTCTTATATATATGTCTTATAATATATGTCTTATATATATGTCTTATATATATGTCTTATATATATGTCTTATAATATATGTCTTATAATATATGTCTTATAATATATGTCTTTTAATATATGTCTTTTAATATATGTCTTATAATATATGTCTTATAATATATTTCTTATAATATATGTCTTATAATATATGTCTTATATATATGTCTTTTAATATATGTCTTTTAATATATGTCTTTTAATATATGTCTTTTAATATATGTCTTATAATATATGTCTTATAATATATGTCTTATATATATGTCTTATATATATGTCTTTTAATATATGTCTTATAATATATGTCTTATAATATATGTCTTATAATATATGTCTTATAATATATGTCTTTTAATATATGTCTTTTAATATATGTCTTATAATATATGTCTTATAATATATGTCTTTTAATATATGTCTTTTAATATATGTCTTTTAATATATGTCTTTTAATATATGTCTTTTAATATATGTCTTTTAATATATGTCTTTTAATATATGTCTTTTAATATATGTCTTATAATATATGTCTTTTAATATATGTCTTATAATATATGTCTTATATTAATTCACACCACGCCTTATCTTTCTTATCTTTCATTTATAGTACCTTATCAGCTTTTCTTATCTCTCCATCTGCTATCTCTAAGTTTATCCAAGTCTAACAACACATTAATGTCACAGTGTTGTTAGAGAGTGAGTGTGTATGTGTGCTTTCTCTTATTAAATTAATTATGCATTATAAATAGGGTTGTGACAATGTGCCTTTAAAATATATATAAATGTTATAGACGGAGAGAATTAAAGAGTATTGAATGGTTCTACACCAGCGGTATATAGTATTCGATACCATTTCATTTATGATATTCTAAGATCTATGATTTATAAAGCATATTGTCACAACCCTTACCATTAGTAGCTATCCTCTTAAATTTTATTTATTTTTTCCTCAGATAGTGCACAGATGATGTAGATGGTACATCGCATGTCGCCATCAGTTCACCATGTCCGCCAAATTCAAAGAAAGAAAGCTCCTCAGCCTCCTGCTGCTGATAGTGTGGCTGTCCGTTGACGCGGTACATGCCGCGTGGGACTCACAGTGTCCGCAGAACTGCAAGTGTACCTACATTAGTAACAGGAAGGTAAGGATACACCTAAAGCGTTATTTTCAACAAAACTGCAGCATGAAAGTACGCCCATTCAAGAGGATATGCTAAAGACATGCTTTTAAACAGTCTTAAGCGTTTCCTATGCGGTTGTTCCTAACGTACTCAATAGGTGTGTTTCTGATGTTCTTCTTTTCAGGTGATAAAATGTTCGAAGGCGGGTTACACCACCATCCCCACCTCTCTGAGTGCCGAGGTACAAACACTAGACCTGTCTGATAACAACATAGGACAGCTGCACAGTAGAGAGTTCATGGAGGTGAGAAACTGTCTAGTTAGACTATGTAGTGATAGACTGTCTAGTTAGACTATGCAGTGGTAGACTGTCTAGTTAGACTGTAGTGGTAGACTGTAGTGGTAGACTGTCTAGTTAGACTCTGTAGTGGTAGACTGTCTAGTTAGACTATGTAGTGGTATACTGTCTTGTTAGGCTAGTGTAAGACTGTCTAGTGTTAGTTTGTCTAGTGACAAAGACTGTCTAGTGTTAGACATTGCCTTATATCTATGAAAATATATCAGGGGCAAATACCTTTTTATTTCTCGTTAATTTTCTTTTGCCTGTTGTTACAATTCAATCAGCATATCGTGGTATTATAACATTATTAGGATAAGTTTTTTGATGACAATTTACAAAAAAGCTACAGAAATTACAAAAATAATTTTAGCTAAACATTAGACCTAGTACAGACGTGCGTTTTTTTAGCGCGCGGTAGATATATCACATTATATATGGTAATGTACAGTATGCTGTAACGCCTAGCAAATACGCGTTTCAACAAAAATCCTGAAACGCGCGTTCGCTGGTCACTCAAACGCGCGTTTAAGTGTTATGATTTTTGTTTAGATAGGCATTTAATGGGCGTTAGCATATATTATATATGGTATATGATGTATGTCTAACGCACGTTAGAAAACGCCCCGTCTGTATTAGGCCTAATAGTCCGTCCATACGGTTTGGCTGAATTTCGGCTAATATGGCAACAATTCACATTCGAATGATTCGGTGAATGTACAAAAAATAGAATAAATACGAAGTATCAATTATTTAATTTGAAAATTTGATTACTTACAAAGGAAAATTTATTTTAATGTTATCAAGATAATAATTGCTACTGATTTTAATTTAAAATGATTGTTTTTAAACGTTAGTATATTTATAGTTAGTCATTTTATTTCGTAAAATATTTAATCTATTGTGACATCTTCACCATTCTACATCATTGTTGATTTACAGTCTAAATATGTTCCTTAAGTTAAACTAATGATATTATCTAGACCTGCTGCGTCTGATCTAGTGGTGCCTTTACTTTGATCTCGCCAACTAATCAGTAGAATAATCAAACACCTCTGATTTCAATCCTAATGCCATTTCCATACCAGATAATATCATATAGATCTGTCTGTCTCCCATGGCAATTTCTAACTCGAATAATTCATCCTTTTATGATAAATATTCTAAAAGGCATTGTGGTATTTGGTCCGTTACGAATTATCGGTCAGTTTCACATCTTCGGTTGTATAAGAAAAAACAATATAGTAATTATTTAATTTTATTAGGATATACTATTTTTGTATATGACCGAAGATGTGAAACAGACCGATAATTCGTAACTTAGCCTACATGTCTCCTTAATTCCTATATCATTCAAGTCACTCTAGAGCAGGATTTCCCAAAGTGGTTCACTGTGAACCGATGAACCAGAAGTAGGTTCATTGTGAACCACTCTTGGTTCGTGGCATTTTCGACTATTTTCATTTGTTATCTAGTTTCCATTTATTATCAAAGGGGCGTTTCGGTTTCTCTCTTTGTTTCGGTTTTTTAAATAAATATCTATCTTATTTAGTTAAATTTGTTGCAAGGTGGGATAGTTACTATGTTACCCACCATACAAATATCATTCGTGTGCACTGGTTGCACGGTGGGAATATTAATGTCCCACCTTTTTGTGAGGGGTTAAAATGCAGTTGTTGTGCTTTTCGCTTTATATTTCACATTATTGAGTAGCTAAATTTGAATCTATTTTACCATAATTCACAGTTAGTTATTGCTCCCTACTTTGCAGGCTGGTCTGGACAATCTGCAGAAGTTGGTTCTCTCTGGTAACGAAATAAACTACGTCCACAGGGATGCCTTCCAAGGACTCAAGATACTCATTGACTTGGACCTGAGTAACAACAACATTGACAGACTGCATGGTCACACTTTTACTGGTGAGAAAGAGATAACAGTTTGCTGTAGTAAACCACACAGTGATAGTCTTTTAATGTTGATGAAAAGCTAATTAAATAATTTTACGGTTTAGCTCGTGGAAATTAACAATATTCTTAATTATAATGTGGTAGGATAAGTTACAAATTATCGATCAGTTCCACATCCTCGGTGGAACAATATAATAATTATTATTACTGACCGATAATGAGTACCCTTCATACTCTGTGCAAACTGTTATTTTGTTTTAATAAATCCAAAAACTACCTCAGGTATGGAAAAACTCCGCATGTTGGACCTCAGTGGCAACCAACTGACGAGACTGGACCCTTACCAATTTCCCCGACTTCTCCACCTGGGCACCGTGAAGCTTAACGGCTGCAACATTCAGTTCATCAGCAACCTGGCCTTTGCCAACCTGCCCAACCTCACCACCATAGAGCTAGCGGACAACATCATAGAGACGCTACAACCCGATGCTTTCGAGAGCAACACCAAACTACTGGCACTGGAACTAGGCAGCAATCGGTGGAACTGTGACTGCAGACTGAGGCCTTTTGCCAACTGGATGAGAGACCATCTTGATAAGGTAGGTAGAGTAAATTACGAATTATAGGTCAGTTTCATATCTTCGGTCATATGAGAAAAAACAATATTACAATTGTTATTTAATTTTAGTTGGTATCCATGATACCTGCAGGTATCATGGATAACAACTAAAATAAAAATTAAATAACAATTGTAATAATGTTTTTTCTTATGGCCGAAGATATGAAACTGACCTATAATTCGTAATTTACCCCAGAGGTCATTTGGCAATAGAGGTCAGGTCAACATTGAATGAAAGACCATCAATAAACGTATGGGGTACTAATTAGTAAATCACTTTTGCAAAATTACGGAAGGTTATGTTGTGGTCGTATTAATTATGATCTTGTTAAACTCAAAAAATTTTCAACCAAATTGCCTGAAAATTTAAAAAGTACCTACTGAGATATAGTCTTGTCACTTCATTTCAACCGATACCGGGTTTGCAGAGAAGTATTACGGTTGCTTCACACATCACCGATATCCGTCCGGGACGTCACCGGTCAGTGATTTTTTTATCACTGAGGAGAGCCGGTACTGTGTGAATGTGTCCGTTGAAATTAATGTAACGATATATTTTTTCACTGACACCGAGTCACTGAGAGGAGAGTGACGGAGACGTGCCGGACGGATATCGGTGATGTGTGAAGCAGCCTTTAGATAGCACTGTGTAGCTAATAATAACAATTTGTATATTGTTTTTTCTTATATGACCGAAGATGTAGTACTGACCGATAATTCGTAACTCCCCCTAGCTAACTTTTTATTCCCCCCAGAACCAGTGGCAGTGTTTCTCCCCCGCTAGACTCAAGGACTCTCACTGGCAGGATGTCCCTATGGAGGATTTCGCCTGTGAACCTTCAGTGGATGCACACCAGGAGACTATAACGCTGGCGGAGGGGTCTCACGGTGAGGACATCATTGGCTGCAGTGGCTAATCTATACTATAATAAGAGCCGCGTCTGTCTGTCTGTCACACTTTATTAAGAAATACACATTAAAAGGAAAAACAAACATTAGTAGAGGTATCATGACTACGGACTACAATAATATTGACACTAAGAATTGAAAAAAATTGTATTTTGGGTTTTGAGAGACAATTTTTTTTGTCTATCCAGAATATGATTTGCTCATTTTATATGACATGTCACTACATTTTAGTGTCATGTAGTTACTACTTAATGCTAATTAGTTCTAAATAAAGCTAAAACACCAATCAACCTGTGAAACATACATAAGCATGTTCTTGTTCATTCATCCTACTTTAAATAGCAGGTGGTTGTTTTTTGCCCTCTTTTACTGTATCTGTGGTCTTATAATAGTAACTATAATATTTGATGTTCAAATTAGATATTTGTGATCTACACACCAATGTCATCTTTTGTAGCTACTGGCAACAGTGGATAATACTTTCATCCCTTCCGTTACAGGGTCTCTGAACTGTTGGGCAACAGGAGATCCCCTTCCCACCATCAAATGGATAACAGGCAACAAGGTGCTATCCAACCTAACACTCATAGGTATGTAGCCAATAGAGTATCCAATGCTTTATCCAACTTAGCAGCTGATTATGTAGCTATCCAGGGCTGTATTATGTAGCTATCCAATATACAACTTACCAGCTGATATGCAGATTCTACCTGGAAACTTTTAATGATCTAAATATCGGTTATCGAAAGAGTTCCATTGCGACATTTGAAAATGAATTAGAACCTAGATAAACTATGAATTAATTATTGTTTTATATTTTAGGTGAGAGTTCTGACCACTACGTGGTGCGGGACTGGGTTAACCGAAGTGTGGTCCACTCTACCCTACAGTTGGGTATTTACGGAGATAAGCACCCCACTCAGTACGCCTGTGTGGCGAGCAACCCTGCTAACAGTGTCAAAAAAGAAGTACAGGTGAGATAGGTTTTAAAGAATTAATTTCAAAAAAACTTTAGCTATCTTTAAAATTTTCTTCATAGATATTCTCTTTTTCGAGTAATAGAATGATTTATTTCATTCTTCCCCCTTCAGGTTGTGATAGGGACAGAGGCCCCAGCCGATGTTGTTATCCACGGGGGTCCCTCTGTGTACGTGCTCATAGGAGTGGGCGTGTCGCTCATAGTGCTCATATTGCTGCTCATTATCATCATCTGCTGCTGTTACTGCAGAAGAAGAAATTCTAGGAACGGGAAGGAGAAAGGAAATGGTGAGAGAGAAAATAGTCACTTACTTGTCCTGAAAATATTAATGACTTGAAATGAAAGTTATGAATTATTGGACAGTTCCACATTTTCGATCATGAAAATACTATAATTTAACTGGATACTTTAGTTGGTATCCATGATACGTGTAGGTATCATGGATACCAATTGAAAAAGTTAAGTTATAGCTACAGTTCTTAAGATGCAAGCAAATATGGAACTGTCCGATAATTCGTTACTTACCCTGGTTATGTTTTAAAATAGCAAAACCCAAACACAGTGATGTTGAATTTATTTTTATTCATTTATTTATTATTTTCGATTATTTAGACTCGTTAATTCAACCTTCTAACCCATGTTTTTAGGTGTGGTTGGCAATGGCAGTGTAATGGTTGTACCTTCCAACCCCATCAACCCGGTTAACAAACCACCCCGTCAGTACGAGCCTTTACCCCAGAAGGAGCTGGAAATGACCCACCTGTCCAATAGTACCATTGAGGGGGGACACAAGAGTTACGAGGAGCTAAACTACCCCTCTGGTGGACACTCTATTTACAGTATGTTATTGATGTAGATTGTAGATACTACTCTAATGATTCAATGCAATAACTCAAATTATTGAAATTTAGAAGTGGAAAAAAAATCTTAAATTAAAAAAAGAATTCTCAGATTTTTTTTTTTCTTTATTTTTTTGTAAATGCTTCCTTTTTTGTTTCAGGTGGAGGTCGCCTCCCGACTCTGGAGGAAGAAGGAACCCTCCTCTCGTATGCACCCTCCATCCAATCCTCCTCCACTCAACAGACAGATTTCCCTGACATCCTCAATAACGCCAGAGTACCCCAAACAGTTTCCCCCACCCACCTTTCCTACCACACCCTCGCCTATCCCCCCACACAGGGTGCGGAGTGGCGCTTCAGCTACGCCCACCCCACGCCAGACCACTACGGGGTGGTGATGGCGGCTCCAATTGTCCCAGAGGGCGTGACCCTGAGCAGCACGCCCCATCACACCAGACCAGGGTATGTGACCCTGCCTAGGAGACCACGCACCCCCTCTTGGAGTGGAGCCACCGCCCCCCTTGTACCTAACCCCCCAATGCATACAACTCCACATGTGAGTTATTACTTTGGATACGTTTCTATTTTAGACATTAAACAAAAATGTGAAAAATTTAAAGTAGCCTAATTTTTTTTTTCAATTTTAATTTTTTTTAAAGAATTATTAACATATATTTTTAAATTCAATATATTTCCATTTAAAACAAGACAAATCTTGAAAGTGAAAGAGAAATTACAGTCAGTCTATTTTGTAGAGTGAAGTTTTCTGTGGTCTCAGAAATTGCTTAGCCTTTGGTAGTAATTCTAGCGCTTTGGAAATATGATATGTTTATAAATTGGAGACTGAAGCAAGTCTCAAATGTTCATTTAAACCTGAAACTTTCCATTATTTCGAATGGTAAGCGGAGTAGTAGCTATTTTATTAAGTAGCTACTTTCCAAACATTAAAATGGAAGTTTTTTTTAAGTGTTAAATATTCTCTTCTCTTTCCCAGAATGCAATTTACGACACATTAGGTCCTCGCACCACCGCTGACGGTACATCCACCACAGACCTCACAAGACCCGGGTCTCGCGCTGCTCTCTACGAACCTCTCCCTCCCAGTCAAGGCGGTCCTCACCCCACTTCCCCCAAGTCTCTTGCTGCCCACTACACCTCCCAGGCAGCGGTGAAACAGTTCACCAACCCCCGCATGTACAACGCCCGTCCTGGGGTGTCCCAAACACTACCCCGCCCTGCACCAAACTACCTCAATGCTCCCCCATGCCCTGATCTGGGGATACCCCATTACTCTCCTGCCCCTGAAATGCAGCCCCTCATCGAGCCTAGTAATTTAGGCATCCCTTACACTCCCCCTACCTCCTACAGTCCTTTCCCCACTAACGAGACACTCCAAAACAACAACATGACACCTCAGGATATTTACGGGATGCGCAGCCCTGCACCTGTGACGTCAGCCTCGCACTCCCCCTCCTCTCACTTCTCCTCTCTAGCTCCCGAAGAGAGCTCCTCACAAGCCTCCTCTCCCTCCCCTCTCATAGAGAGCGGTAGCTCCTCACCTCCTCTCAACAACAACCCCCCTCCTCCCAGTGGTGGTAAGAAGAAAGTGCCTCCCAAACCTCCTCCCAAACCCTCTTCCAAGCGCCTCTCTGTCACCTCCATGAACAGTGATGCTGGAATGAGGAGCAATGGAGGAGCCATGACACCTCAGTTCATAGAGGAGGGGCCTGATGGCTCTGAAGTTTGAAGAGGAGTTAGAAAATGATTTAAAATTGTGTAGATGTTCCCTAGGAAGATTTTATGACCAAGTATTTAGTAATAAATGTACTCGATGTATGTATGTTTCACTCATTTAGTTAGTTGTGAATTCTTCAGAAAGCTGTACAGATAGTCTTGTATATTGTGTATTATAAATTGATATATATTTTTGTAAAGTTTCTAGTGATGTTATTAGCCTAGTAATGAACATAGTTTATATATGAGCCTTGGTATGTGCCATTATCATCTAAGAGGCATTTCTAAGTCTTGCCAAATTCATCTCATCATTTCAAATGTTTAAAGAAATATCTTCTGCAGAATGTTTTGCTGTGGACTTTGTACGGAAAGAATCAAATAAAAACTATCAGTAAAAGGGGTTTAATTTCAGCCACTCTATGATCTAGCTATCGTTACTTCATTTACAGTAAAGGGCCGTACACATGTAGGGTTTTTTTAAAAAGTAGGAGGACCTTTGCAAAAAGTCTGGTGGAAAGACTTACAAAACCCAACGTTACCCTCTAGAAGTAATACTGAGAATTACTTAATTAATTACAATGATTGTCTGTACCGAAGCTGTAAAAGAAATAGATGGCGTGTGGCGTCATTTGAGCTCTGAACTGTTATAATTTTGAATGTGGATATTTTACATTTTTACCATGTTAATTCATTTTTTAAACTCTTCTTGCAGTCTTAGAGGATAGCGCTAGGGTTATGCTCTTCAACTACGAGGTCTTACATTTTGTGTTGGGTAGACTCGTAGACTTTATTTACTATCAGCTCTTCATTTTCCTCTACATCAGTTCTTGTGTCCCTTTTCTTTGCATTTCTTGGTAAGTGACAGCATTCACGTAGTAGCTTTTCTGCATCCATGAGCTTGTCACCAATTGGTGGTTGGTAATTCTAATGGATCCTCTTTCTTTACGATTGTATCTTCTTCAAGGTTCCTTTCATTTATTTTACTTTTGTTGTCAAAGATAGGATTCTGAGTCCTACTCTGCAGACATCAATTAAGTTCTCCCTAAGAATAATAATTACAATTTACTGCTATTATTTGTAATTCAATCCTATTTATTTATCTTATATACGAAACTTATTTAATATTAATTCATATACTTATTATAATTTGTACAAAATTATATCATTTCAGTACTAATTAATTACCCATTTTATTTGATATGAAAATTGGATAATTTGCAGTCAAATGTACTAAAGAAACTTAATAATTCAGTTATCTCCATTACGTTCCATGGGAGCTGTAGTTATACAGTGAAACTCCTGAGTTATGAATTAAGGGTTACTTCATATCTCAGAGGCACTGATGGTTTTCTATGATTAAAATATTGAAGAAAATTATGGTCATTGAGAGATAACTAAAACAATTTTTTTGACGTATGTCGTTTTCTATAATTCAAACTTAGAAATTACTTAAGTGCATTTCATAATTCAGTTCCCCATTACTCGAGTACTTTATAACGCATAATTTCATAACTCAGGAGTTTTACTATAGTAAGTACTAAAGTAGTTAGTAATTTCAGTTTTTAAGGCACCCAAGTTGCTCCGATTCGTGTTTAATGTCTAAAATACGGATTTTATTTTCGTTCGTCAATTTTATAATTTTCATCAAATATCTTCTTGCCTCTTCTTAATTCTCTTTTCATAATTTAATCTTTGGAGTTATTTTTTTTTTGTATTTTACCTCCTTCTCCTTTCTAACAGGTATTCTTTCATCAAAAGCTTGAAGACTAAACTAGGGCCTAAGAACAATCCTGCATTTGGGGTTGGATTCTGTCATTCTGAGAATTCTTCCCTAGTTTGGAACTTGGGGAGATGTATCTAGGTTATATCTGGGAAATTCTCTATGAACAAATAGAACAATTCTGTATTAATTCCTTTATTTACATTAATTTTACTAGGCTAGGAACATTTCTGAATTAATTCCTACCTGCTGTGCTTACTCTCCAATAATACCTAATTGAATAATTACATGTAATTAAAATTAATTTGTAAACATACTAGGAATTAATTATAAAATTGTTGCCAGATAGGCTAATTCAGGAGATTAATTTCAAAGCCTCAACCTATTTTCTATTTTGAGATTTTTGACCATTTTGGAGAAATTGCCCTAAAATTTAATATCTGGAGACTGATTGCCAAATGCCAGACTGCAAGTCTGCAGGAACTGATTAACTGTCAGACTGCAGAAACTGGTAAAGTGTTCTCCAAGAATCATCTAATTTGGCTTCTGTTCTAAGTAAATACATGTAAATATTAAAATATAGGAGGAAAAATTAAGGATTGTTCGCACAGAAAATGTTAAATGTCCCATAGGCTTATTGCGGCATATTCTGCAGCCTGGGACCCTGGATAAACACTAAACTGTTCTCCAAGAAATCTTCTATTTTAGCTTCTGTTCTCACTGCCACTCTGCAGAATATGGGAGATATTTGGGATATTCTCTCTGAACAATTATGAATATTGAATTAATTCCTATTTTTAGGTAATTTTGCTACGAACACTCTAAATTAATCCCTATATAATAAAGTATATATATAATATATTCACATTCATTAATTTTGCTACGAACAGAATAATGGATCTCTATAACTATGAACACTTCACCAGTTTCTGCAGACTGGGTTCTCAGTAAAATATATGTAAATATACTCTGATTGTGCTGCTTTGCAGACTGGGTTGAACAGAAGATAGCACAAAACATTAATAAAATTAATTTGTCTGCACAAATTAGATTAGAAGCTTAGAATATTTGCTCTCACTAAAGTATAGTATATATGTCACGCGTATTTGAATGATCTGATCTGCCATAAGCCCATATCGCGCAGCCATCGATTGATTGCTGCGCGTTTGAATGATATGATTTTTTTTTTTTTTGTATATCTAATTGGCACATTTTATCGCGGATAGGCTCCCAGTCTGTATTTGGTGCACAAAATTCCACTGACTTATTGAAAAAGCTGAAAAAATCCACCATAAATTTCCAGTAATTTGGCTGATGGCTGATTCACCAACATTTTAGTTTTTACCCATTTTTTCCACCAAAAATTAATGGTAACATAGGAATAAATAGCTATAAATCCACCGACATTGCCAGAATATTATTTTCAATGGAAAAAAAATCCACCGACAAGTTGGTGGAATTTACCATAAAATGCAGCCATCGATCGATTTCTGCGCATTCGAATTATACGGATTTTCTTAGTTTATGCATTTAATTAATTGTTTCGTTTTTAATGGAAAAATACTTTTGAATATTTTTTTTATATTTAATAAGGCAAGCATCAGTCGATTGTTGTGCGTTTGAATGATATGGATTTTATTTGTTTATGCATATAATTGTTACATTTCACACAGGGCAACCATCAATTGATTGTTGCCCTAACAAAATCCATATCATTCAAACGCGCACCAGTCGGCTGATGGTTGCTCTATTAAATGTAATAATTAGATGCATAAACTAACAAAATAAATATTATTTAAATGTGCAGCAATCGATCGATGGTTGCGTTATCGATCGATGGTTGTGCAAACTATAAGGAGCCATTTTAAGACTTTTTCAAGAATACCATTTGACTTTTCTTGTGGAAAGTGAAACCACTTCATTTTGAGATGTAGCGCAATTCAATTTCCGGTAGGCGGTAGGTTAAGTTTGGCCAGGTTGGGGGTCTGGAAAGGTACTTCTTCAGTTTATTTCGGATGATTAATGATTTTTTGAGGTTCCAAGTTCAGATTAGACATCCATAAATTATTCATATTAATTATTTCCAAGTCATTCAATTTGTAATTTTTACAAAGTTATTTTGACATTGTACCTAACTCGCTACATTTCCCATTTTGCTTCACAGAATGCTACATAACTTAAATTACCATGGAAAATCAGGAAGAAGATTACCTAAAGGTTTCTAGCCGTGAAACTGTTGGCCAATGGTCTACTGATATCATTAAAATATCTCCAAAAAATGCTGACGAAGGTTTCATCAATCTCATCATACCAGGTTAGTGTTTTAGCATCTAGTAGCTAGCTTTCATTTGCAATAATTTATATCTGGAGTTATATACCAATGTTTATTCTTAACTTTGATAACCACAGTCCGTTGGGAAGGACATTAGAGAAACATCAGATAATGTTTAAATCTACTCCATATAATCCTATTCTAGCAATAAGAAATGTACAATTAAATGTAGGCCTCCTAAAATTCTTCCCAATGGACATAAGCTTTAGACTATATAAAAAAATAAGTTTTGGCCTATAAATTTAAAATGTATAGAGTCTCTCATTTTTTTTCTCTTTACTCAGGCAATCCTGGAGTGGTCAGCTACTATGAACTTTTTTGTGAAGAACTGTACAAAGAATTTGGTGGAAATAGCTCAGTCTGGGCTGTGTCACACACTTGCCACACCAAAGAAGGTTTGTAGCTACTAGTGCAAGTATTTATTCTTTCATGCTATTCTTTAAAAAATATTAGTTAGCTATTCAAAATATTAGATTATGAATTATGATGTGCTGGCATAATTTTAATTAGTGGCAAGATTAATTAGAATTATTAATTTCTTCTTTATTGTTTTTATGATTGAGGTTTAAACTTTAGACTTCACACTTAGATTAACTACCTATAATATTGATGAATTGTTAGCAGATTAAATATTATATAGCTAAACCTTCATAAAAATGGATTTTTTTAGAAAATACATTTTCACAAATAACAATCAAAATTTGAGATTACTTCAGACATATGGCATGAGACATTTTTATAGTATTAACTATAAGAACAGACTTTTCTTGATGACTGCAACTTTTTACATTTTGTAATGTACAAAATTAATAAGTAATGTGCTAACTTGCTGCAAAATATTCTTTAGATTAGCTACTACAGATTAGCACATTTTCATATTTTCTTCTTTATATTTCAGATAATACACCTAATACAAACCTGAGAAGAGAAGTTGATCATAAAGTGGAACTCCTCACCAAGCACATCCCTAAACATAGCAGACTGAGGTTGATAGGTCACTCTATTGGGTGTTGGATGATCCTAGAGACTCTGCAGGTTCTCTCCGAGAAGAACAAGAATGTCTATGATAGAATAGAATGTTGCTATTTACTTTTTCCGACTGTTGAAAGGATGAAAGAGTCTCCGCGTGGAAAGAGTCTGTGGCCCTTTCTTGCCCACTACTCTTGGTTACCTCTTACTCTTGCATCTGCCTTCTCTTACTTGCCTCTCTGGTTAAGAGAGAAATTGGTAAGAGGATCTTAATTTGTTAGAAAATGTACTAACCCTACATCAATCTAGTGATAATGTATAGTTATCTAAACTGAACAACAACCCAATTTTGTAGAACAATTGCTATAAGTATTATCTGTTTGCATCAAGTTTATTTATTTACTTCCATTTCAGATCAAGTACTACTTATCTACAGAAGTTGCAATTCACAATTGCATTTTGGATGGTGTCCTCACAACCCTCCGATCAGATATACTGAGTAACATTCTCACACTGGCACACCAAGAGCTACTGGAAGTCACTGAGATGAACACAGACCTCATTGATAAACATAAAGAAAAGCTGGTGTTCTACTATGGCACCACAGACGGCTGGGTTCCTCTCGGCTACAAAGATGACTTGGTGTCTCGTGTTCCGGGTGTTAGGGCTTATACTTGTCGCAAGAAAATTGACCATGCCTTTGTCGTACAATCTTCTAAGGCGATGGCTGTAGAGCTTCAAAAAATAGTCGCCGGTGATTTGTGATTGATAATTTAGTGTAGGGTTTTATATTTTTAAATCTTAATTTTATTTTAAATTATAACTTTTTGAACTAGGTATGTAATATGTTGCGATCTGAATACTCATTTGGCTCTCACTAAGTTGAGCTCTGCACTATGTACATGCTGTTTGCATTAATTTTTTAATTCTAATATAAACTAGCTCATTTATTTTTTTCCAAATTTTGCTGATGGCTTTAGGGTAGCTATAATGGTAACTTTTTTTATCCATAACTATTTTTTATTACTCAAATTTTACGTGATTGGTTTTTCATCCAAACTGTTCCACACATCTTGAAGAAATGTAGCTATGAATATGGATTTATTACTTTTAAATATTATTCAAGATTGCATCCATCCAATTTTTCCACTACTGGCAATTTATCTTGAAAACTACTGCTTTGCTTTTATGAACAATTGTAGTTATTCAATATTTTAATATCAAATTGTAAGGGAACAGTATATAAATAGCTGTATTTATGATCCTATTTCCAATTGTTTGCAGTCCTGTTTGTCAATTTTATTTATTTGTTGGTAGATATCTGATAGTTTTACCTGAATATTTAAGGAAAATGTTAATTATGTATGTACTTTAAACTCCCTACTAAAAAAATCATCTCAACATATAATCGTAAAATAGATATTAGTTCAGTGTGGGTCATTTACGAATAACATTTCTGTAGATTATAAAAAGTAGCGGTCCTAGTTCTGCTCCTTGTGGGATATGTAAAATAACATGGGTATTTGATAATAAAAGTTTCAGTTTAAACACATCATTGGTGTGATTTAGTTGCATTGGAGGTAAATTTATTTAAAAGTAATATGGTTATTCAATATTAGAAATATATGAATATGGTAATAATTAATTTGCTTGGTTTTGTTATGTTTCTTTTTAATTAAAATTTTATTTTAAACATGTTTTGCTTCCACCTCTTGTAACGACTAATCACTAATTCCAACATCCTCGCTGGGAGGAAGGGGCGCCCCGGGTTTCAGCCACCCGAGGCACTTTGTGGGAAAGTGTGGGCCTAAGGGAAACCCGCGTCACTCAGGAAGTTAATAACTGCCTGAGGATGGGTCCAAAGGTGCTCCAGTGAGTGTATGTTGTGTGAAGTGGCGGTTATTAACCAAAAATTATATCTTCTTTTTATTATTATAACTCCTTTAGTGGGTTTACATTTGCGTTATCTCTTTTCACTTGTTGTAGTGTAGCTTTTAGTTTTAATGTTCCATATATTCATTTTTAAACCCCCAAAAAATAATAGTCATAGAAACTGTTGCTTTGACTTGCCATGCTTCTACTGCTAGTGCGATATCAGTGGCCGGAAATTTCGGTCTCAGAATTATAAATGACTTCTCAACATGAATAACCGTTATGTAGTTTGTTGTACTGTACACCTCATGATTGTTTAATGAACTGGCAGGGGGGTTCGGAGGGCGGCAAAACCTCCCGATACGTCTAATTCATAAGTCTTATTTATTCCTGAGACCGAATTTTCCGCTCAAATCTCATTTTAAATAAATGTCAAAACATGTTTAAATTACTAATGTTACGTATCATTTTACAACGGTAAATGATGTTATTTGCTTTTAATAAATAAACTACACATTTTAGTACTCATGATTTCAACTTTTTTTATTATTGTTCTTTAAGGCTCGTTTACACGAGGCTAGTTTACTCGCTAACAAGCTTCTAGTGAACTCGCCTCGTGTCATCATGTTGGCTAGTTGAAAAGAGTATGGGTCATCATCACTATCTCACTAGCCAGCTTGTAAACACGCCAGCTAGCAGCGTGTAAACTAGCCTCGTGTAAACGAGCCTTTAATAACACCATTATAAACTGAGACCGAAATTTCCTATAACCTGGATAACACGTACAATGCGCTGTACCTACAATGAATTTTGAAGGAGGCAGCTTTATTGTGTGAGGCAGCATGGATGGCGTTGTCAGGAACTTAACTATTTTTACGTTTGAGTGTAGTTTAATTTCGGCAATCTGTTTCACAAATTGTACAGAGACTTCTTGCAGAAGCGTTTATAATATAAACATACCTGAAGGAGTTAATTCCAATCAAGACAATGCTCCATATCACAGGGTCATGAATTTACCGAGACTCTAATCTCTACCTACTTAGTTTGAAAATTAATAATTGATTACAGCATTCTAATTTAATTACAATTTCTTAAAACTTTATGAATTAAAAGGCATACAAATGAACTTGTAAGTGACACCAGTTACAATTACAGATTTCATACATTTTCATTCAAAATAATGATTTTTACTTACTTATGTTGAAAAAGAAGTATTGCCCGTTATATTTTAACCTTTTTCTCAACCCTCTGATTATATACATTATACGAGGTTAAATGTGGAAGAATATCTACAATTTTTATGTTTCTTCATGCACAGCTAATCCGGACTTTAGGATAGATATTAGTATTCTAAGTTGCAGGTTAAAATAATAGTATACTTCATGGTAAATATAATCCATTAACGGTTAAGGTTGCAATGCGCATTAAAATTTGCCCAACACAATTATTAAAATTAGGGTTGTGACAATATGAGTTTAAAATCATAGATCCCGAAAATATTATAGACGGAGAGAATTAAAGAGTATTGAATGGTTCTACACCAGCGGCATATAGTATTCGATACCATTTCCTTTCGCCTGTGATATTCTTAAGATCTATGATTTATAATGCATAAAGTCACAACCCCTAATTATGAGATGTAGTATGGCAGTTGCCCGTACACCAAAATTTCTATGGTTTCTATAAGACTATAAAGATTAATAACTCAAATCTGATAAAGTATTGCTTATTTATTGTTAACATCAATGAAGATTCAACTTTTTTATTTATTTATCCTATCATAGAAGTAAATGTCATTAGATATAACATGGCAAATATATAACCTTTTAAAATTTGCTACTTCTTCGAGTGCTAATTCTTGGTAATTAACATATATTTGTACTATCATTAGTTACAGGTGAAGCTCGTATAACGGACAGTACATGTACCGGAAAAATTGACCGTTTTTTACTTCAGTTGGAATTTCAATTTTACAAGTTTTCTTTTACAGCATTTCAAAGAAATGCTAATGAAGGTAAATAATCTAATATTATTATTAAATCAAAATTTTGATGGAAATCGTATAAAATGTATAGTATTCACTGGTATATATGTGCAAAATGATAATTTAAATATAACTACATGTCGCTTAAAGTACATTAAATATGATAAAAAGGGTAGGTAATATTATTTTTCTGCTTGAGTTTACATGCCTAAGTCTCACAATTCAGATATAGGTACCTCTTTTAGATTTCTAGAGAATTTTCCTAATCAAAGAAAACGTGAAGGGAAAGTTGAACATAATCAAATTACAGAAAGTCTAAAAAACAGTACGTACTTTAATAGTAAATTATAATACCTCTGAATGTGAATAAGTATATGCATCAATAAGTACTTGGTAGACGAATAAAATATATGTTAAACACTATGATTACGTGCACTCGGTAGAGCGCATACCTTCGCCGCCGCTTATCCGTTTGCTACCTATATCTAATAACCTGGTGACTGGATTGGGTGACCAATCGTCCCACCAAATTTCATGCAATATGGTTCAATACTTTTTGAGTTATTGATTTATAAATGACCTTGACCTTTGACCGGATCGCTCCAAAATTTCTACCAGATGGTTCCTGGACATTGTCCAATAGTCCCATCAATTTTTAGGCAATTTGGTTGAATACTTTTTGAGTTATTGAGTTATAAATGGCCTCGACCTTGATCTTTGACCCGATCGCTCCCAAAATCTAACAAAATGGTTCCTGTACATTGACCAATCGTCCCACCAAGTTTCATGCAATATGGTTCATAACTTTTTGAGTTATAAATGACCTTGACTTTTGACCGGGTCACTCCCAAAATTCTACCAGCAGGTCACTGGACATGGACCAATCGTTTCACCAAATTTCAGGCAATTTGGCTGAACACTTTTTCAGTTCTGCGATAACAAGATGATAAATAAATAAATAAAATGAATGCCGCCTATAATATAACCTTTCTGCATTCTGCGAAGGTAAATATAAGTAATAGAGGTCGTTGTAGGAGATACATGTCTCCTATAACGAACATATTTTGTCCTTTGCAGAGAGTGTCCGTTTTGAGATCATCCGTTGTACGAGCTTTACCTGTATATGATTATTTGTTATAAATTCTTTTCTATGAATTTTTCCCACCAAGTTTACATTTGCTAACGAGGACAATAACCTTCTAAGAACAGGGCAAAACAATTCCCTTATATTGACTCAAATAACGATTGCGGAGATCGATGGCGTATCGGAACACCTTGGGAATAGTTGATGATGTTATATAGGACTAGCCACTAGGTAGTAGCTATTGCAGGACACTGTTAGCAGTGCTGGTATAGACACTAGTCAGTGCTTGTTATACAACAGTAGGTAGCAGCTAGGACATTATTAGTGCTGGTATAGACACTAGCCAGTGTTTGAAACGTTTTTTTCTTACAGAGGAATATTGTGTTAGTGGAATCTGCCGCTAAAGAAAATGTGAATTTCATAATCTGATTCTGTAATGTTAAAACCCAATTGATGAATACTCGAAAATCGAAATGCCATTTCAAAATAATAATGACACACTTGAAAAATTAAACTTTACTAAGGTTGGCGCACTGATCTAAAAAAATGGTGAGTTTTGCTTGTTGATTACGTCCATGAAATAAAGTAAACTAACTATCATTTAATAAATTCTGAGTGCATTTTAAGTAAAAAGAAATTATTTGAATGCTATATGCATGTAGTAGTTTTGTGGGCCTGTATATTGAGAAACAAAAAAATTTATATCGTCGTAACGTTAAACTATATCGCTCTAATTAAATAACTAATTATTTAAAAATATTTTTTGAACTCATTAGTATTGTGAAGAGGTAATTTTTGTGTTATGTGAAAACATCTCAATTGTTTTATTTTCATTGAAATATAGAAGCTAGGTGGAGAAGAAACTCAATTGCTTTATGTTCTCAAGTAATATTCAAATGCAGACAGGCCTCGCATTTATCACCAAAATCACGAATCAAACTTGTTACAAATGGTAATAAGAGTGAGACATGACTCGAAGTTATTAAACAATTGTTACCCCTTTAGCATTTCATTTTCTATGCGTTAGAGTGATAGAAAATTGCTTTGAGGGCTCGCCTATGGCTTATTACGTTGTCTGTTACTAAAAATCAGCTGATGAAGTTTAAAGTAGCGAATATTTTGGACCTTTCTTCTGTTATAAAAACTAATTTCAGAACCAATTGCTTCTAATAACCTCAACTGAATAATGATATTGATGTTTATTGTAGACTTGTACCTTCTGTGAAATGAACAAAACGAAAAACGGTCTCCGTTTATTACGTACCGTATATAATCACCATGTACAAAATCGGGGTGTTATAACAGCGGGTCGTTTATTTTGAGTTTTGATAAAAACAAATCATTTAGAAATAAAGTCTATGGTTCTAAATAAAGTACACAGTGGATTGATAGATTAGTGATAGGTAGAGTTTCAATCTGCTAAATGATAGGTCACACTCTGCCAATCCACATGCATGCCATTCATAATAATATTCTCAGTGCTAGACAAAGTGTTTATTTTGAAGTTACCATAGCAGCGGTAGAGGTCACACTTAGAGTAGTTAAACGAATGAATATTTTAGAGAGAACTTGCCTGCTATTGATAGCAACTTGTAGATGTTTGCTGAGGACTTGTAGATATTTGCTGAGGACTTGTAGATATTTGCTGAGGACTTGTAGATATTTGCTGAGGACTTGTAGATATTTGCTGAGGACTTGTAGATATTTGCTGAGGACTTGTAGATATTTGCTGAGGACTTGTAGATATTTGCTGAGGACTTGTAGATGTTTGCTGAGGACTTGTAGATATTTGCTGAGGACTTGTAGATGTTTGCTGAGTACTTGTAGATATTTGCTGAGGACTTGTTGATATTTGCTGAGGACTTGTAGATATTTGCTGAGGACTTGTAGATATTTGCTGAGGACTTGTAGATATTTGCTGAGGACTTGTAGATATTTGCTGAGGACTTGTAGATATTTGCTGAGGACTTGTAGATATTGGCTGAGGACTTGTAGATATTTGCTGAGGACTTGTAGATATTTGCTGAGGACTTGTAGATATTTGCTGAGGACTTGTAGATATTTGCTGAGGACTTGTAGATATTTGCTGAGGACTTGTTGATATTTGCTGAGGACTTGTAGATATTTGCTGAGGACTTGTAGATATTTGCTGAGGACTTGTTGATATTTGCTGAGGACTTGTTGATATTTGCTGAGGACTTGTAGATCACTTATGAAGACCAGTAGATCACTTATGAAGACCATGTAGATCACTTATGAAGACCAGTAGATCACTTATGAAGACCATGTAGATCACTTATGAAGACCAGTAGATCACTTATGAAGACCAGTAGATCACTTATGAAGACCATGTAGATCACTTATGAAGACCAGTAGATCACTTATGAAGACCAGTAGATCACTTATGAAGACCAGTAGATCACTTATGAAGACCAGTAGATCACTTATGAAGACCAGTAGATCACTTATGAAGACCTGTGGATTGTTACTGAGAGCTGTAGATTATTAATCTACACGGTTATATATATTTAAATATTAACTTTATATTCTTAAGTTAACAATACTTTAATATCTTGCTTAGTGTATATATTAATAATAATAATGAAAAGTCTACTTATAAAATATTGGCAGTTTTTGTAAAAAATGTTGCCAATTAGCTATTTTACTTGTGAGAATTAATTCGTTTGAAATACAATGAACCATTAGAAAAAATGTATATTATTTTATGCATGTAACTGGGATGTTCACCGCATCGGCAGAAATGGCACTACGATCTGTTTGTTTACATAATCAGTTGTCTTTGAACAAAGTTTTAAACAAAAACTGTACCAACTCGAACCAAATATACGTTAATCATTCAAATAAAAATATAACGCAAGCTTTAATCTAATATAAATTAAACTAGAATGTAAATAACTCACTGTCATTTGTGGTACTTCAAATGTTATTCACAAGATGGCACTGCTGTTGAGAATTGAGTAAAAATAAATTTAATCGAATTTGTAAAAATGTGATATCATTTATTCTATAATTCATGTCCCTCAATCGTTTTATCAACAGGAGAGAAGAAGTTTTTGTCCTAAAGGTTTTCTGCCTCTTTAATTATTCCTGTAGCCAACTGTAATCTATCTGTTAGTTTATGCTTTAGAACATGGTTTCCAAACCTTCCACTTACCATGTACCCCTCTACCATCTAGATACATAACTACGTACCCATGAACTTTAAAACAAGTGAAATAACAAAATATCATTCAATTTTTGTTATTCCTTTGAGAATTCTAACAATACATTCAGTTAATAGACTTACAAAAGTAATGAGGCATGTACGCCATTGATCCGCACCAAACTGGGCCATGTGCAATATTCGTTCTATCGACACTTTACTATGCATATTACATATTGATTGATAATAATGTGTTCATCAATACGCAATATGTGACTTGATATTAATAATTACATGCAATTTCATATACTTATATTGATAGGTGTAGATATAATACTTTGGAAAAATAAGGATTGTAAACTTAATTTAGTTTTCTTTTACTGGAACCATAAATGTACCTCCTGCCTCCCAGGGGTACATTTACCCCTGATTAGAAAACCCAGTTTAAGAGGATAGCGCTAGGGTTATGCTCTTCAACTATACGAGGTCTTAGATTTTAACATCATATGCATTTTGTGTCAGGTAGACTATCACTTTCATTCACTACCACCTCTTCATTTTCCTCTTCCATAATAAGACTGAGTAGATTTTGCGATCAAAACTGCTTAGACTGAATTACTGGAAGTCCATATATTTCAAGAGTTAATTTAAACTCGATGTGGAAGGTTCCATAGGATTCGAAAGGGTTTATTGTTCAGCTCAGGTTTTCAACTCTCTTTCTCAAAAAAAAAAAAAATTCACCATTGGTAAAAACCTCTTTAAAGTAGCTTTTCTATGTTCATGAGCTTTGTTATCTACTGGTGGTATTGGTAATTTTATTTAGTCTGTTTCTTTTCTGGCATTTTTTGTCTCCTCCAATTTTTTTGAATTTTATTTATTTTGATATCAGGTATATGGTTTTTGGTTCGGAAACAGGCCACTGAATTATATTAACATTTTTATGATTTTTTTTATATAATAATCTTACCATTAATTTTTCATGATATTAACAAAAATAACGCAAAAATTCAATATTGTATCAAGTATCTTACTAGACAAAACGATATCATTTTTTTTTTTCATTTTTGTTTCTTCAAAATGTAATCATTAAAGTGTCTCTCTCTATTTCAGAGAGAATGTATCAGTCTTCACGTTGGTCAGGCCGGAGTTCAGATCGGCAACGCGTGTTGGGAGCTCTACTGCCTTGAGCATGGCATTCAGCCTGATGGGCTCATGCCCAAAGATGACAGTGTGGGAGTGGAGGACTCCTCTTTCAACACCTTCTTCAGCGAGATGGAGAACGGCCAGCACGTACCTAGAGCTGTGTTCGTAGATCTCGAACCTACAGTTATAGGTGCAGTTAAAATAATCAACTATACAGTAGAACTCCTCTATAGTGAATGAGTTAGGATGTAGTGTCTATAGTGAACACATTTTCTTTAGAAAACTTACGGCTATTTTATGTCACACTAAATAAAATTTGTTCACTATAGAGGCTACCTCACTCATTCACTATAGAGGAGTTCCGCTGTACCAGTCTTTTTTGCTTAAAATTTTGGAAAAGCTTATAATTCAGCATGAATTCTCGAATTATTTCGAATTATATTAAAGAATCAATAATATGGGACACATTTTAACAGGTTTATAACATCGTTTCCCTTTTTTCAGACGAAATAAAAACAGGCCTCTACAAGAAGCTCTACAACCCCTCTACTTTGATGACCGGCAAAGAAGACGCAGCAAACAATTTCGCAAGGGGGTACTACACCATCGGCAAAGAGAAAATAGACTCAACGTTAGAGGTGCTAAGGAAAATGGCAGAAAAGACTGAATCAATGCAGGTATAGTTCGTTGTTTTATAATGTTTCGAGTATGCATTTTATAGGGAGTTTATATGTTATTACTAGGGTTTTGACAATATGCGTTTAAAATCATAGATCCTAAGAATATCACAGACGAAATGAAATGGTATCGAATACTATATACCGCTGGTGTAGAACCATTCAATACTCTTTAATTCTCTCCGTCTATAATATTTTCTATGATTTATTAAGCATATTGCCACTAGGGTTGTGACAATATGTTTTATAAGTCATAGATCTTAAGAATATCACAGACAAAATGAAATGGTATCGAATACTATATACCGCTGGTGTAGAACCATTCAATACTCTTTAATTCTCTCCGTCTGTAATATTTTCATGATCTATGATTTTAAACGCATATTGTCACAACCCTGAACTAATTACCGTTTCAGGGTTTTCTCGTTTTTCATTCTTTCGGTGGAGGAACTGGAAGTGGATTCTCTTCACTTTTGTTGGACAATCTCAAATTGGAATACGGAAAGAAATGCAAGTTGGAGTTTGCAGTATATCCAGCTCCACAAGTACGTTAACACTAGGCTACATTTTATTGAAAAGATCCATATACTCAATGGGACATCCATATTATCGTAGATTATTTATACTCAGCGTTGTAGGTTTTGTTTTCAACCTGCAACTATTGGTCATGAAATTCACTGTCAGGTCCAGGTTTTCCACCCCAATTCTGACGATAAACAGCAATCTTTCTATTCGAAAGCTTGAAACAAAAAGTAAACATTCAACGTTGAGTTTAAATAATTTATAAATCTTAAACCTAAAAGTAAACTATCTTGTTTTACTAATAAAATTTTATATTGTTAAAAACATGATTAAAATATCTTTACATCATCTTATTAACAAGGTCAAGATATCTGTAAATGTGAATATTTGCATAAAGCAAAATAATAAGAATATTCGATTCGCTCTTCAATGCGGTATAACTCCTTTCTAACATTATCCAATTTCTCAGGTTTCTACAGCAATGGTGGAGCCTTACAACAGTATCCTGGCAACCCACTCCTCCATGGAGAACTGTGATGTGGTCTTCTTGGTGGACAATGAGGCTATATACGACATATGCCAGAGAAACCTGGACATCAGCAGGCCGAGTTACAACAGTTTGAACAGACTGATTAGTCAGATAGTGAGTTCTATCACAGCATCACTGAGGTAAGCAGTAGAGATGAAGATTAGATGATTTTTGTAAATTTAAGACCCTTCTACGATAAACCGACTTAAAAATTACTATTTTTCATTTTACACCTAATAAATTTTACACCTAAATGTTACCTATAGATTGGAAACTCATACCATTCCCCGATAATTAGAGAAAACAATAAAAGGGTTTTTTGATTTTGAATCTGTAAAATTATTGCTTTACCAGCGGACTCTGTTATCGAATGGGTCGGTTTTTCGCGCAGGACTGTCTTAAGATGAAACTAAGACAGGTAGTTTCAGTTTAAAATTCAACGATCACACGAAATTAATCAGTGGTTACTGATATTTCTGAAAATAATTCTCCATATATTATATAAAATGGATGAGAAAAACTTTTGTATTTATTAAATTAAATGATTTTGCGACCCCAATCACTGGAATAATATTTTTTGATGAAAATTATTTGATATTTTCTCACCAGATTCGAAGGAGCCATCAATGTCGACATGACTGAATTCCAAACGAATTTGGTGCCATACCCTCGAATTCATTTCCCTCTCGTGAATTACGCGCCAATTCTCAGTACAGACAAAGCGATGCATGAACAGGTACGTACGTACTGACTTGATAACTATCATACCAATTCCTATAAATCTAACGTCATTTCATCAATTTCAACCAATTCTCACTTTCTGCGTGCTTTTTAATCAGTTAATCGATATGCAGTGAAACTTCTGAGTTATCATATCTCGGGTGCACTAGATAGTTTTCTATGATTAAAATCATAGAAAACTATGAGAAATAACTATGTAGCAAATTGATGTATGTCATTTTCTATAATTTAGACACAGAAAACTACTTCATAACACAAGTACATTTCATAATTTAGGTCTCCGTTTCTCTAATTATTCATAACTCAGAAGTTTTACTGTAATTATGTTCATACTGAAATTTAAATGGTTGTCTGTTTCCTCAGCTTTCTACAAACGAACTTACGAACGCGTGTTTCGAGCCATCGAATCAAATGGTGAAGTGCAACCCTCGAGATGGTAAGTACATGGCTTGCTGCCTTCTCTACCGCGGAGACGTCGTCCCAAAAGACGTCAACATGTCCATACAGAACATCAAGAAGGCGAAAGATGTCGAGTTCGTCGCTTGGTGCCCCACGGGATTCAAAGTAAGTTATATTGTTTATTTCTTCATTACACGGAGTTCAGGGTTAAATAATTAAGATATTTTATGAATTATTGTTTATGATTAATGATATTACAAAATTTACTTTTTGTAGAATATATTTGTTTAGTTTTTTGATTCTTTTAACTGGAAAATACAGGGTAGATCACAAGTGGTGACACTCCGTCACTGGACAGATAACAGTTAATGGTTTTCAGATATATGAAGTTCAATTAAAGAAATTCTAGGTAAAACATTTCACTACAATTATATAAAGAATAGAGAACCATGTCAAAACGGACTTTCTAGATATTTTTGAAGGTTCCTATAACGAATTTTCTTTGAATTTCTTTCAATCTCATAACTTTGTTATTTTTCTATAATACTCGAATTTTCTTTTATCAGGAAATTTTTTCCACTCAAGAAAAGAGAAATTATCAAAAAAATTCCGTGATGAAGAATTCTTAAAATATGTTTAATAAAAAAGCATATTTGATGTACTGTTTATTAATGAAACTGGTTCCAAATAGCAGCTTTAACGGTACGTTTTGCATGCAGCGATTGTTGCGATCATCGCTCAGCGATCATCGCGCAGCCACAGAAATAGCATTGAACTAATTCTCAGTGATAATCGTTCGTTGCGAAACAACCCCCTAGGAAATAGCATTGGGCTATAGTGCTCAGTGATAATCTCTTGGCGACGAACGCTAACTGATGATCGCAATAATCGCTACATGCAAAACGTTCCTTTAAGTTAAAGAAAATATGATTTGATGACACTAAAGTGTGAAGAGAAAAAATGTGAAAACTGTATTTCCTGACCGTCGAACGTTTTAGTATCTTTCCAAATTATTAAATACCAAAATAAACAAAACTGTTCAAATGTGGAAGGATACAAGTCAGTAAGTAATGTCCCATCAGCGCATGTAGGTTCTCCATATTTTGTCACTTTCTGCAGGTACTTAGGGTTTAGAACAGTCCAGGCAAAGTCACAACCGCAGATGAGCGGATTTTCTGGAAATTAAAAGATATTTTAATATATGTAGTGAAAAAACTTGAACTTTGTATCATCTTGAGGATAAAACCAGTAAATGACTTGTTAAAGTTTATGTCATGTAACAATTAATATTCCGATTATATTATGAATTATTAATGAAATAATATTGGCGAAATGAATTTTGTAATCACACATAAAGATATTTTAATTAAAATATGAATTGTTATAAATATTACACTAAAAATTTTATGTGAAAACTAATTATATCGAATTTCAATTGATATCTCCGAATATAAGCCGACTATATATAACTGTGATGGTAATTAGGTTAAAGGTGATGGAAGATAGAACTGATAGAGAAATTACCGTAAACACTGAGAGTGTCAATGTAAGGCATCAGAATTCAAAGACTGAGACACCAAACGTCTCCAGGAGGTTGGCATGAAGGAAAATATCTAGTGTATTCAGTGCTGTGGAAGAGAAAAGAGACATTAATGGGTAAATAGAAATATATATGTTCATCATCCACGTAAACTCAATCATTTATGACGAAAATCTCAAATGAAATTTAATATCAATTTATTATATATTTATTCATTAACTAGCCATGTTCTCCTTTCAAAGTGAATACTCCTGGCTCAATAGTCTCCATTTCATTCATGGAAAGACTATAAAGAAATCCATTGCTCGAGATGGGAATAGAGCCATTTTTCAGAATCTTGATGTTGTTGTCATATAAAATTAAGTCACTCAGGTTTGGAATCTCAGCGAGTGTTCCTAGGAGAATAAGAAAGCGATTAAAGTAAATATTAATTTAAATTTGTAATATATTTTCAAGAAATTGAGTTTTAACAATACAAGTTTTTGTATTGATGTGCTCTTTCACTATCAAGTTAATTAATCAGGTACAAAAATTTAAAGTATTATATTTATACTTTGTAGAGTTGTAGAAATCATCACTGATTTCAACCAGTGGGAATGGTCCAGGGTACAGAGTGAACCGTCGGAACTTCACACCTCCGCAAGTGAAGTTAAGAGCTGTTAGAGAGTCTGATGAGAACATTTTAAACTCGTAGAAGTCAGTCACAGGGAATTCTTTCGCTAAGATGTTGGCAAGTTCTTCGTCAGAGGATATGTCCGTACAGTCCAGAGTTAGTCCGATAGACGCGTAAATAGAGACACACGGGGCAATGTTTGTTGCATTCGGACATCGGTATTCCCGAGGTTGCTTGAAGCTGTCATCATTGATTGATGTGAAATTCAGTTAAGGTTTCACCGGCACAGAGAATTAATACTTGACAGAACAAGTAATTGAAAAAGGTAGTTAAACATGTTGATTGTACCACTGTAGAGGGATAGAGCAACGGTGATGCCGATTACAAGTCTTATCTAAGAGCAGTTATTCCCTATCTCACGATTTCACGATAACAATAATTACATGCATCATAGGATATCTTGGGAACAACATCGTTAAATTACGAGCTTTTTTCAACATACCATCATAGTTTTTATGCAAAATTGAAAATCTAAGAAGAGTGAGATGCTATGATGATGATGAAGTAATGTTCCATTTATAGGTTCTATGGATAAATTTTAGTGAGTTAATTCTATTGAAACAATGGAACATTGAACGAAAATGAACAACTAGAGTGTTTCACATCATTCTAACTATCAGTTGGCATTACTACCGATGTTTAATTGTTCATTTCAACTGCGCCCTCTCTCATATGTTTCCTGAATTATTCTACATTTTTATATCTATCTGATATTGTATAAGGTTTTATTTATTTGTGTTTATCCTTTTACCAATAAATAGATAAATATCTCAGTATTTCGACTTTTTTAAACAGAATGATCGTTGCCTGACCGTAAAAGTACAATATTGGAACATCCGAAAATATTATGAGTGACGTCACACAAAATATTTTCCATTTGTTTTTAAATAACAAATGTGCTATTATTCAGTTAAATGTGCATTTTCATGGAAAATAATTTAGGTTTTACACTCTATTCACTTATAATATTCAACTAACAATACTTATAATATTTGAGAGTACTCTGTGTGACGTCATTTGTTTACATCGATTCTGAAGAATGGATCAAGTTCACCGTCAATAAATTCGAAACTTAGTATAATTTTCTATTAATTTACTATGTTGGTAACTAGAAGAAGTTTCTCCAGAAGATTCCGGGGAAAAGAACCGCGCGCAAAAAAAAAGCTGCAAGAACCCGCGTGTTAAACAATTAATATCCGTGTCACACCAGTCTTACTCACAGAAGAACTACCAAATTCTAAATGAAATAACGGTTAACTATAACTAGTTTACACATAACTAAAGGCCCTTTTAGACGTGAAACATTTTCACATTGTTGCGCAACAATTTGTTTCAGAACTGTTGCCCGGGTGTATCAGCCACAATTTCTCTGCGACATTTCTCGATTCGCCCAGTGCGAGTTGGTGTCGCTCAACAGTGCTGAAACAAATGTTTACAGTAATCCTCAGTGTGTTTTATAGAGTATATATTTTTCACGATCGAATCTCTCCGGCGGAAACAAGGTCCTGATCTCACGTGGCTCAGGACAACCACACAATTAGTGGTTCATCTTGGAGCAGAAAATGAACGTTATTTCTTAGTGGGGTTGTCCTGAAGCAAATACTAGCCAAATCTTAGGCGAAAATTTATGCTGAATTAAAAACAACGCATTTATCTTTCTTTAAATATTCAGAAAAATCTTATTGGCTTTCATAAAACTGAAACATTTAACTTTCATCTGTTCACACTTGGCTGGGCCAAGACTATAACTAACATTAATGCATTTCGATAAAATAAATTTGTACGGATCCGTTTATGTTACAAATTAAGAAAACTTTTGCATTAGGTTGGTATCAACTACCAGCCACCCACTACAGTGCCGGGAGGGGACCTAGCGAAGATGAACAGGTCCCTGTGCATGCTCTCCAACACCACCGCCATAGCCTCTGCCTGGAAGAGACTGGATTATAAGTTTGATTTGCTGTACGGGAAGCGTGCCTTCGTCTATTGGTGAGTTGTGTCCGTGAATATTCGGTACATTTTACCGGTTGATAAATTATTTTACCGTTGGACTCCTTAGTAAATTCCTAGCTCACATTCCTAAATCAATTAGAGGCGTGAGCTAGGAAGGGGGTATTCCTAGGTCACGTTCCTAAGTGAAATACGAATTTACCAACTCCTCTATAACGTTGAGTTCTTAGTAAGAGAATTCTCGTAGAGTGAACAAATTTTCTTTAGTCTGTCATGAATGGTCATCAGTTTTCTAAAAACTGATGACCATTCATGGCAGACTAAAGAAAGTACGTTCACTATACAGGATAATTCAGGACTGTACATTCACTATAGAGGAGTTCTATTATAGGGTTTTCTTTGTAGAAAAAAGTAAATAGTGTTGAAAAATGTTATTCAATAACTCAAGCAACACATTTTAAAGTGTGTTGCTTGATGATATTGATATTTTTTTCTATGGTATTATTAGTAGAACAGGCTTAGGATGTTAACGTCTCAATAACTAGTTTAAATTTTGCACAGACTGTGAATTTACTAGGAAAGTTTTCACAACTGAAGAATAAAGTGCCGTACACACGTAAGGTTTTTTAAGTCTTTCCAACAGACTTTTTGCTAAGCTCCTCCTACTTTTCCACAAGAATATAAGAAAGATACCTGCAGCCTGCAGGTATCATGGATACCAACTGAAATAAATAACAATTATATCGTTTTTTCTTATATTCTCGTGGAAAAAGTAGGAGGAGCTTAGCAAAAAGTCTGGTGGAAAGACTTAAAAAACCCTACGTGTGTACTGCCCTTTAGAGTATCACTTTCGTAATTTTGTTTACCATTTATATTCGTCTAAAGGATAATTATTACTTCTTATGATAATTTAAAAGATAACCTGAAGGATCGTTTTGATATATCCTTCTATTTCTCCTTTTTGAAAGTAAGAGTTTTTGTTTGTGTCTCTCAGGTACGTTTCGGAGGGGATGGAAGAAGGCGAATTTGCGGAGGCGAGAGAAGATTTGGCCGCCCTGGAGAAAGATTACGAAGAGGTGGAGGACGACGCTTCGTACTCTGACTACGACGACGACGACGATTATTGAGAAATATTTCGTATATTACATTATGCATGTATATTACGTTATGCATGTATAATACCTTATGCATATATATTACCGCATGCATATATATTACCGCATGCATGTATATTACTATGCATAAAATAAGACTATGAGGCCCGACTTTGCATATAAAAGGTCCAATTGGAATTCATTTCGATCAGTTTTCACAGTGAAATTATAATTCATTATTTGGTTACTTCAACTGATTACTATGAGGTATTATTATTGTAAGGTATTTTAACATAAACTTAACATTGTTCTTGATAATGATTATGATGATGATATTCTTTTGACAAAGATGACGATATTCCTTTGACAAAGATGACGATATTCCTTTGACAAAGATGACAATATTCTTTTGACAAAGATGACAATATTCTTTTGACAAAGATGACGATATTCCTTTGACAAAGATGACAATATTCTTTTGACAAAGATGACAATATTCTTTTGACAAAGATGACAATATTCTTTTGACAAAGATGACAATATTCTTTTGACAAAGATGACAATATTCTTTTGACAAAGATGACAATATTCTTTTGACAAAGATGACAATATTCTTTTGACAAAGATGACAATATTCTTTTGACAAAGATGGCAATATTCTTTTGACAAAGATGACAATATTCTTTTGACAAAGATGACAATATTCTTTTGACAAATATTTCATCATTTTAATAAATAAATATTTCCTTATACATCACTGGTGCTTTTACTATAGGTAGGGTGGGTGACCAGAAAATTCAGTCTGGAAAATTCGGTCTCTGAATTATAAATGGCATCTCAACCTTAATGACCGTTATGTAGTTTGTTGTATCCGCTAGTCTGTTTCACTGCACACTTCATGAATGTTTAATGACCAGACAGGGGGGTTCGGGGCGCGACACGCCCTCCTATAAATCTTTTCAAGACCGAATTCTCCTAGAATCTTATTTTCTAACAACTGTATCATTTTCTTTATGATATTATCCTTTTACTAGTTAGGTACTTTTTATCAAGCTAAGCAGTTTAAGGTGCACCTTTACGTTATGTTTAATTGTTATTAATAGGTATGCAGTTAAATAGCGCTCTTTAGTGATAACTGTGATGGGTATACGTACTACATGCGTATAAAAACATATACTATTTGTGTACTATTGATGTGCCACTATAGCTTTAACTATTCCCAATAGTCACTATTGAATCAATGGAACTATTTAGTTAAGTAAATGTTATTAAAACTTAATCGTATTAAATGTCATTTTTAGAACAGAAATTATCAATATTACATTCTTATTCTTTTTCACTATTATTTTGATGAACGTTATACACTAAAAAATATTTAATATTTTTATCCAGATTGTTTTGTTGTATTGTATATTTATTTTAAATTAATTCTAAACTATAATCAAACAAAGAATCTAATCATCTTCAAATATTTTCTCCATGTTTTATTCGAATAAATGTTATCACCTGGCAGAAATATTATTCAAGATTTCCTATAATTGATTAACTTCCATGCTTAACTACCACTTAAGAACATTCTTCTCCATTATTTTAATATATGTGAAAGCTATACACAATATCGAAACCTCCAAATCGCGACTAACTTCAATAATTGACGCCCCCCCCCCCCAAGGGGGTCTATCCTGAAACTGTCTGTGGTGAATGGAAGAGAAGGGGTGGCCTTTATTGAGCTCTAAACTGTTGTAATTTGGATTGTGCATTGTCTTTTTTTATTTTTACCCTTTGTATCATTTTTTAACGCTACTTGCAGTTTTAGAGGATAGCGCTAGGGTCAAAGATATTACACTACAATAAGATACACCAAAGATATTATACTACAATAAGATACACCAAAGATAGTATACTACAATAAGATACACCAAAGATATTATACTACAATAAGATACACCACTCTTGTCAATTTCCGGTTTCAAAAGCGGGAACAAAATTGGAATATAGTAATGACAATCGAGGATTATGACATAAATGTCACAGAATTTTATAAATTATCAGTAACAGGTATTTATTTTAGAATCTGGCTAATATTTTATCTTCGTATATCCAAGGAAAATTGAAAAGATCAGTAGAATTAGTTTATTATTATTTTTAACATCTTACCACCATAGTACCTAGGAGTATTTAAAAACTAACAGCCATACGTTTCTACAAACTTGACAAACTTTAAAATTACATCTAATGATGAGTGTAAAAATAGTTAATCTTCTAACATGAATTGAAATGAAATACATTTCAAGTTACTAAAAATGACTAAAATAAATATGAAAATCCTATACTATTGACAGTATGATTGAATTTTGATGATGGTGTGAAACCAAGTCTAGAAGTTGAAATCAATTTACTTCTTCTTCTGTTCCCGGAATATGCCTCTTCCTGTTAATGTTGTACTTCAGATTATCTTTGTCGCTGTTGGCGAAACTGTATTCAGACGCCATCTCTCTCAGTCTGTCCAATTCGGAACCAACCCCAACCTTCATTTGGTTGAACTCTGACAGAACGAGGGTTAGACGTCCCAGTAGGTAATTAAGGTTGTCTTCAACACCAGCCACCTTGCCACTTATTTCACCAACTGTGCCATCCATGTTGCCTACTTTGTTCAGAGACACGTTCATGTGTTGGTCCGTCGTATCCTGCAGATTGTTGAGCATCGAAATCGACTGCTCGACCTGCTGGTACATGATGCCAATTTGGCGCCAAACCTGCGAAATCTCTCCCTCCATTTTTTGGGTCATGTTGGTCAGAGCAGCCGTTTGGTTTCTTAGAATGTTAAAAGATATTGTGTTCATTTGATCTGAGAGTGTAGAGTTTATGACATCACCACTCTGGCTTACAATGTCACTCAACTCTAAAATGATTTGCTGAATACCAAACTCGATACTTCTTTTTGTGTCCAGAACAGCGTCTGCGGTGTTGATCATAACCTGTTCCACCTTATTCAATCCACTAATTTCCTTAGACAACAGCTCGTAATTGTCAGATACTGTAGACTGGAGATTGTCTGTCATGGAAGTAGCGTCTTCCAGTAATCCAAGAATCATGGTCTGTCCCTCCTTCAAAGAACTTTCTAGAGTATCAACTTTACTGGCGATCAGCTCGTCATTTTCTCGAAGCAAGCTGTTCAAATTGTTTTGAAGATCGTTCAAATTCTGTGTAGAAACTTCTTGGAATCCTTTCAACTCGGAAAGCACAGTTGCAAATGTTTTATTGAATTGCATTTCTTCCTCTTGGATATCTGCTGCCAGAGCCTGCAGTTCTGATTGTGTTTCTCCCAATGCCTGAAATTAAAAATAAAACTTGACAAAATGGCAAAGGAATTTTTTTTATAAAAAAGGTTAAGGTTAGATTTTGATTTAGGATATAAATTGTTCAGCTAATCAGAAATTGAATTTTAATGGTTTTAGAATAGCGTCTATATAAATTGACAATATGCTGTCGATAACTTATTTAAGTTATTATTTTCTTTCAACCATACTCACATCTCAAATTTACGTTTTAATATTTCTATTTCAAAGATTTTAGTTTTAGGATATCTTTTCAGTTTCATGTGTAATATATTCACCTGCTGAGTTCCTTCTTTCAAGTCCGTGATCATATCATCCTGTTGATGAGACATTTCCATTATTTGGTCGAGTTTCTGCGTTAAGGTCCCCTCTAGCCTCTGGCAAACGGAGTCGTCCTAGTGACATGGAAAAAAAAAAAGAATTTGAAGAATGGGAGCACTTTTATTTGTGTGTTTATTTCGATATAATGAAGACTATACATGTAAATGAAATAAGTAAAATAAATAGAATTGTGATTTCAATTTGTTTCAATCAAATAGGTACCGTAGTATATTTAAATTTATATAATAAGCATAAGCTGTAAGCTTAGAACTACTATAAAAGTCTGCGATGAATTCCTACCAGTTTTAGAAAACTAAAGGCTATTTTATGGCAGACTATAGAAAATATGTTCACTATAGAGGCTACATCCTAACTCATTCACTATAGAGGAGTTCATTATAGAGGAGTTTTACTGTAGAATTAAGAACGGCAACATACCGGTTTTTCCGGCACTTCATTACAGGCTTCAACGGACCCAAGAATTTCCTCTTGTTTCGACATCACTTGAGTCACCTGATCTGTCACTGATTCACTCAACATCTGAACCTATAAGGAAAAGTTAACAAAAGATATAGTAAGTAGATCACTTTGATAAATAAAATATTATCGTAGAAAGAAACTTACCTTCACAGACAAACCATCTATCTTTTCCCCTTGACTCGCACTCAATTCAGACAACTTGTCGTCAATTTTCTTGAGACTTTCCTCGGTTTCTTTCTTCGATGGATCCATAAGAGCTACTTCGGGTGAACCAGGAGCATCACCTGCAAAATTATACAAATTGGAATTATTTCAAAGTCTCAATAACCGGATTCAATAAGATATAGAATAACAATTCTTAAAATGAATATAAAATGAATTTATTCGAATTACCAATATGAGAAAAGTTGACATCGTTATTTTTTTAACATTTTACAATGAAAAGAAAACGAGTCAAATTGACTCAAAATTGTAGTTTACAGTTCGTCCCAAAACCGACTCAAAATGTGAGTCAATTTGACTCATCCTAACATTTTACTCAAAAGGAAGAGTCATATTGACTCCTAATTCATAGTCAGATTGACTCAGGTAGAGTCAATCAAGAAGAAGACTCAAGCGATGAATCAGGTTGACTCGCATTTTTTCTCAGTCTATTTCTAAATGTTCTCACCAAATGCCGGTAAAGACGCAATGAGAAGTTTATCAAGTCCTTCTGACACTTTCGAGATAAGCATTCGTTGACGTTCATCATTCTGTAATGAAAAAACTATAATATAATATCCTCTATCAACATTTTAATTTAGATTAATTTCACCTTATCATCTAATTCTAAAGCTTTCTTTAGAATTAGAAAAACAACATTATTATTTACAACTGCCTGAATGCTGAAACTTTCAATATTTCGATCAAACCAAATGTAGTTATTTCTCTAGTTGCCGTTTTCAAATCCAGATGGCGCCACAAAGCACTTTTCAAACAGAAATTTGTAAGAGTGATGTATCTTACTGTAGTATAATATCTTTGGTAGCATACTTCACAGTCAGTAAAATGATATACTGCCTAGGTAAGTACAGCATACTTGACAGTGTCAGTAATATGATATACTGCCTAGGTAAGTACAGCATACAGTACTTCACAGTCAGTAAAATGATATACTGCCTAGGTAAGTACAGCATACTTCACACTCAGTAAAATGATATACTGCCTAGGTGTGTATACTGTATAGCATACTTCACAGTCAGTAAAATGATATACTGCCTAGGTGTGTATACTGTACAGTATACTTCACAGTGTCAGTAAAATGATATACTGGTAAGGTAAAAGGAAGGCACTTGAAGTACTTGAACTAAATCCCTTTCCTTGAAAAGTGAGAACACTGAGAGACTGATTTAAAGTTCCTTAACCTCTATGCTAATATAAACAAATAGAGTTATGAGGCTGGTGATAAAAATATAACATCCTTTTTATTTCTGCTATAACTGAGACGTTTGTTTATACGGATAACATTTACATACGGCATACATCACACAGTGACTTCTATAAACAAAGTTGGGGATAACGTGAGATGTGTGTTACACCTAATTTGTCTTCCTTTGTACCTACCTACAACATCTGTTGTGAACATTGCCTGTTAGAGAACTAGTAGCTCAATCATGAAATGAAGAGGAAAAATCAATCGAAAAAGATGTAAAAAGACAGTATAAACATAGGTTATATAAGCACAGCCTAAATTGGTGTTTATTTTAAATATATTTAAGTTATAATTTTAAAGAGATTAGACACCAAAAAATTGATAGGTACTTCAATGTAAACACGTTTTCTTACATGAATATATATTATAAGTAATATCACAGATAGATATAATGATGACATTTTCCAATTTTAAATATGTTATTTGACATCTAAAGCAAATGTTTCGAATGATGGATTTTTTTGTTACCTGAAAATCCTTATAATATTTTTTTTTAAAGGCCCTCTGCCAGAAGAAACAAATTAACAATGATATCAAGATTTCTTTTACTGTTAATATAGTCATTTACTAGTGTATAGCCCTTTATTAGATACTAGACCCGATGACATTGCGTATATATGAAAGTTAGTTAGTTACATATATGCAACATATTGCTATCTATATAAGATAGTGCTGAAGTAGACGATAAAACCGTTAGTTCAGTATCTGTATTGACTGAACATTGATAACACTGTGCGCTTTTCAGTCTCTTGATATAGAACAGTTATGTAAGACTGGGACAATATGCTTTTAAAATCATAGATCCCGAAAATATTATAGACGGAGAGAATTAAACACTATTGAATCGTTCTAAACCAGCTGTCTATAGTATTCGATACCATTTCCTTTCGTTTCGTCTATGATATTCTTGGGATTTATGATTTTAAAAGCATATTATCCCAGTTATGAGTGACAACTACAGTTTAAAAAATCAGTCAAGATGAATTATTGCTTGTTTATATATTTTATCTTGAGCTTTGCGCTAGTTGCTACTTCTCTTAAGTCCTTTTGGAATGTACCCTTGGATAGATGCTCCAACCTGGGCATAGATTTCAACCTCAGTCAATTCAACATCATCCACAACACAAATAACACTTTTTACGGTGACAAAGTAAGTACAGTTGATAAATGAGATCATTGTATTATATCATCATATCTAAACTTAATTGCAATAGTTTAATTCGATCTCATATAATATAATTACTAAAGCACATACTATTCTAAGAATTAAAATTATTTTGAAATAAGATAATGTATGGTTAGTAGTCGAATTTACGACTTTATATTATCCAGGCACACTCCATCTATTCAATAGCATCGAATTTCTGTGAATTACATTGCTGGTATAAATTCTTTCTAACTTTATGTATTGTCTATTACTTATAAATATGTTTATCTTCATTTCGACAGATGAACATAATGTACGAACCAGGAGTATTCCCCAGATATACGAAAGCAGGAGTTGCAATCAATGGTGGGATTCCACAACTAGCAAGCATTGATAGTCATATATCAAGATTCTTTGAATCTCTAAATACTACATTGAAGAACGCTCTTGAAGGTGAATAAAATGAAGACCAATTGGTATGGCAATAATTAGATCTATACATTGTAAATATTTACTTAAATTGTTATATTTTTTCACAGGGCCAATTGTCTTAGATATGGAAGACTACCTCCCTAGTTTTATTGGCTCACCAAAAATCTACCAAGAAAAGTCTATCGAACTCATCCGAAGTCTTCATCCAAATTGGACGACATCTGAAATCATGGAGGAAGCCGCTCTAACATTTAATTTGACCGTTAAACCTATTTTCGAGGTAACTGAAAACAGTAAAACTAATCTCTTCCAAAATTATCATTGTATCACTCAATATTTTAATGATTTTTCTATTCAATCTGACCCTACAGGATCTACTAACATTGGGCAAGGTCATTCGTCCAGGAGCCCTTTTCGGATACTACCACTACCCATACTGTATGAACTACCAACCACCCTGTGACCACTGTGGACAAGATGTATTTAGAACCTAGATACGTGATTTTATGTTGTCAAAACTTTAGATACAATTTAAACTTTTCCTCTACTTCTAGATAATGGCTTTGAACGATTATCTTCGAAAATGGATGTACCAAGAGTCCGGTGCGCTTTATCCTTCACTCTATACATTTGAGATGGGTAACGCAGCTACCTACCGAACAAATCTTATCGCAACGAGGATGTTAGAGACGAAGAGAATCAATGACAAAAAATTACCAGTCTACCCTTACTTCTGGTATAGGTATGAGTCGTTAAATTAAACCTTATACATTTTTTTACTATAAACAATAATGAGTAAAGTGTTATTCTTTTCTCTGTAAAATAGGTTCAAAGATTCGAAAAATTACTTATCCAAATCCATAGCGACTTCCATTTTGTGGTCAATCAAACAAAACAGCGGTGACGGAGTTATCATTTGGGGCGCACTTTCCGATTTAGCATCGAAAGAAAACTGCACCAATTTCAAAGTAACAATTTAATAATATGACATTTGAATTATCTGTGGTGAAATTTAAATGATTTATTACTAACTGGTTCATCTTGTTTTCACAGGACTATGTAGACAACACTCTTGGACCTCTACTTTACTGCTTCAGTACCTTACCTGAGAGTATCTCAAGATTTCTCATAGATTACTTTCCTTTAACACAGAAGAATGAGTCTGGAGAATCAATTCATTTCAATGCAAATCAAAACAGCGAAATTGTAGTGAATTTTATTGATTATCTCTGTTAACTCTTTTGGAATAACCTTTAATGTTAGGTAAAAAATGGATTGTTTGGAAGTAAGTAAGTGGTGGAATTGAATTATCGAATACCTACAATCTTCTGGCCGTAATAGGTAGCCATAGGTTACTATAGTTACTTATCAAATATATGTATACAATTTATCCATTTACGAATGTATTCAAAATAAATTAAATAAATTACGATTTCCATCCCTTTGATTATGTGAAATATTCTCATATGATTAAAAAAAAAATATATATACCAACTAGTAATTATTCAGTTTGAATTCATTGATATAGCTTTTACCCGTTTCACACGGGCATTTGTTCATGACGCAGCAAAGAAATTTGTGCATTTTGCATATCCCCTTAGATTGGGCGTTTTTCATGCTGCAGTATTTTTGAAAACCAGCCATGTGTGAAATAGGTGAAAGTTTGTAGCAGGTATCAAACGCTGAAATTAAAACAGAACTGGATGGAATGGACACTCACGTGTTGGACCAGAGTCATGATGGATATGACTTTAGCTTCTACAGCAGCTATCTGCTGCTTCATGGTGGACAGAGTCTCTGAAGTGACTCCTTGTTCTGCTCTGATGGAAGTAAGGGCTTTGGACGAGAAATCAGCTGCCTGTGTTTCGCGGTATTCATGGCGGGCGAGTTTGCTGTCGAGTGTTCGAGTGACCTGAGAGATGGACTCGAGGTACTGCATCAAAGTTCGCAAACTGTGGAAGGGAGAGAAATAAAATTAAGAAACTAATAAGCAGAATGTTAATGTAGGTTGTAAAGTAGAAATAAACAATAGTTATCCATGAAAAATTAGAATTAATTATTAATATTCTTTCCTTTCGAAAAAATTACTAAACCACAAACTCATTGACGCTGCCTGGGCTTCATTTAAAGAAATACATGATTAATAAAATATATATTTCTACTGAAGAATTACGAGATGAACATTCCATTGTTTTTACGGAGTAGCTTTTCTTCGTTCATGGGCTTAATCACAAACTGGTGATAGATGACTTTATTCATTGAGGTGGTTTTATTTATCACTGTTTCTTCGAATCTTAATTCCAGTCCCTTTGTATTTAATTTCCTTTTGTCGTTTGCGATATGGCCTTTGAATCCGAAACAGACGTTGCTAAATTAATTTATTATTACGAGGTGTTTCAGCCACTATTCAATTTAATAAAATAGTTTAATCAAATAGAACAATTAAAATATTTACCTATTCGATATGAATGGATTGAAATATTTTTAGAATAGATAAAGTATTCAGTTTTCAGTCCATTAATATTATGAGATTAAATCTTATAGTGAGTGACTCTTTTAATTTGTTCTAATTACAGTCATTACTAACACGTGTTCTTCAGCTGTTCTATTTATAAACAGAGGAAAGGCTCCTGTTATTCTAGCAAAAAAAAACTGCCTAGATGAGTGATAGGTAGGTACGCTTTTGCTATTTCAGTTGTTTGTTTTAGGTACAAACGTACGCACTCACATCAATGGAGGCTCTGTGCATCTAAAAGCAACTCTTCCTTATTCTATTTATTGAAGGCTTTGTCCATTTTCTCAGAAAGATTGATATTTAGTTATTAATTTATTCAATTCCACCATACTTGTATATCGGCCAAACCTTTTATATGAGGAACTGTAGAATTATTTCAAATTCTGGTTTCGCTTTGATTATTAAATAATTTGAATAAATAACACCTATTAGAAATGAAACGAACATCTCAATATTTAGATAACATTCCGGCAGATTATTTTCTATATTATATTTAAGAAAATAAGATTCCGTTGTTTTGGTTTTATAACTGATATTAGTACCTATATATTTTAAGTTTTTTTTATATTCCTTACTGTAACCTGAAAATTCATATAGTTTTCATTCAATCATTTAAATAATTAATTACATTTTTTTAACAAAAGAATATTATAAAATATATTTTACTTTCTTTTTTACAGTAGTATGCTATATAGTCTGTTACTTTTAAATTATTTACTGAATGTAAGATTTACATATTGAATTTTCAGTTCCATCCAGAAAAAAATGATAAAAAAGAAGAACATGCTAATTTATAGTAAAAAATATGATTTTTGAAGTTAATTCTTATTTTTCTAACCAAATTTGTTAAAATCTGTTGGAGGAGATGCAAGTTTAGTATGAGATTATTACAAAAGTTTGAACAAAGTTTACATATTATCATAAAGCTATCGGTTTCAGTTCTGGATTCGTTTTTGTTCAGAGTTTCGAGTTTTCTGCATCTCTACGCCACCATTTTCCTGTTTATTTATTTATTCATTTTTGTTCTAGAAATTTCCCTTACAAATTGGGAGTCTTTCACTTCATTACAAAAAAAATCTTAGAATTAATTTCATTCAGAGACCACTCACCTTATGAACGTAGTTTGTTTCATTATAGATTTTATTTTAATACATTCTCACCTTATAGACGATCTGCTTGATTGTCGTTGTGGTTGTCTTCTGTCTCGTCTGTATGGAAACATATTCTCCTGTCGCTCCAACGAAAGTTCTTGCAGAGATTTCGGATGCGGAGACCCGTTAACTATTGGCCAATAACTGAGACCAAGAATGGCTAACAGTGTTAAAAGATTACGCATTGTGATGTATTGCGAACGCTATTACTAATTAAATTGATATCGTAATTGGGATATTCCTAGAGAGTATCTGTAGACTGAGTGTTGGTTGACAACTCTGGTATTGGTTAGAAAGAACCGTGTCCTATCACTGTAACTACAAACAGCACAATGACTGACTGAGCTAAAGGGAACCCTCTCTCAGAAACATCTGAGTACTGTACCCTCATTTACCTACCTACCTACCGTACCTTACCTTGCTACCTACCTTTCCTTACTACCGGACGTTAATCTCGAGAAATTCACTCCCCTGCTCTTAAAATATTCCTAGAGGCATCGAACTAATTTTATTATTTTTATTTCTTTTGGCTGTAAATTTTTTATGAGTTATATCAAAGGTCCGGTTCAATAGAGACAAAATGTATACTTTATTGAAAAAAAAAAATTGAATTGATGTGCTACTTTTCAAAATATCGATTCCTGTGGATTTTTTCCCAGACAAGATTTATTTACTCTTATTTGCCGGGGGGCTGCACGTCCCAGCGTGGAGCTCTCGTACAAAACGGAAATTTAAATGATTTTTGGAGGTATTAGACTGTGAAATGGACTGAATTCAGTAATTTTCAAGCCTTCGCTAGATTTTAATTTTAATACGTCATCTATTTTCTGATTACATTATACAACTGAGCCGTCCTACTTAAATTAACATCAATTATAATTTATGATAAACTGAGTGAAATTATGTATTTAACATTAGAAAAAGAATCAATCAGTCAATGTGGATGAAAGTTCACTTTTATTTTCTTTAATATTTTCTGAATTTCTTTCTTTTGATTATAAAAAGGTGATAAATCCAGAAGAAATTTTTATTAGCTCCCTAGCATTTATTTTAATAGTTTAAATTATATTAAAAATATCATTAATTCATTAATTTGATCTCCATCTCATAATTCAACTAATTAAGCCTTCTTGGCCGAGTAGGACTTGTTTGTCCTCTTTCAAATAATGTAGTACTTAGCGGGATTTTTTTGAGATATTCTCCTCAAACGAAAATGTTAAACATATGTGAAAGTGTATGATTTTATTATTTATATTCAATTCAAATCACTATTATGATTTTTTAATTGTTCAATATGTTTAGTTTGTCTGCATAAGAATGGCGTAATTCTTTTAAATCAGGGCATAAATTGTAAAACATTATAAAATATGTCAGTATCACCATCCTGATGAACATTCTTTAGTCATTTTTCTCGTTATTTTCTTTTGTGTAGGTATAGTTCTTTTCAAGTTGCAGGTTTCCCTTACTTGTTTAGCTGTTAGTTTTGACGGTATTTAAAAAATCTGAAGTCATTTGCTTATATTTGAAAATAATATGAACAATTTACTTATTAATTAGCCTATCTTTCTAATTTTGGACGTTGCTAAAAACATTTTGGACGTTACTAGTAGCAGTAAATTGTTGCACCAAGTATTTCTTTAATTCTAATTCATGACTGCATTATTTAAAACAAACAAGTGACTATGATGGACTACAACCGATAGCATAATAATTGTAGGTGACAGATAAATAGGGTTGTGACAATATGCGTTTAAAATCATAGATCTTAAGAATATCACAGACGAAACGTAATGAAATGGTATCGAATACTATATACCGCTGGTGTAGAACGATTCAATAGTCTTTAATTCAATCTGTCTATATATTTTCAGGATCTATGATTTCAATCGCATATTGTCACAACCCTAGGTACAGATAAATACAAAATAAATTAATTGCAACAGAGTCTATTACTAAAATAGACAATGAATTGCTATACAGTGAAACTCCTGAGTCATTCATAACTCAGAGTCACTTCATATCTCAGGTGCACTAGATAGTTTTCTATGATTAAAATCATAGAAAACTATGGTCATTGAGGAATTACTATGACGATGTTCCTGACGTAAATCATTTTCTATAATTTAAACATAGAAAACTATTTCATAACCCAAGTGCATTTCATAACTCAGGTCCTTCATTACTCGCGTGCTTCATAACTCAGGTCCTTCATTACTCGCGTGCTTCATAACTCAGTAATTTTTCTGTACTCTATCACATCTCTATAACATACCAATGTAATTACACTGCATTGATAATATCCCATCAATTATATAATCTTTTTTGTCGCAAAGCAGGTTCATTGGCACAAAGTTCTTTTTATTAACTTAAAGGAATGTGACAACTACCTGTACACTCCTAATTACTGAGGTATTTACAATGTAGAAAATGATTATGAGTGACACTTTGATAAGAATGGCTGAGTAATTTACTCAATTATCTGAAATAAAGCTTATTGATATACTATCTTTCTATAGGGAGTTTGTACTTTGAAATTCTGTTTGGAATATCGAATATTCCCGTAAACTCTTGTTGTGAGATAAATTATTATTGTACCTTATTGAAGTATAATTTTTCTACAATTGCATTAAAAACAAAATTCATTAAAGAGTGATACGTTATTCAATTTAATTACTTGAAGTTCTGTTTCTATGGGTTGACCCGATCGCTCCCAAAATCTAACTAAATGGATCCTGTATTTCAGGCAATTTGTTTTAATACTTTTTGAGTAATGTGAATAACAAGATTATAAATGAATAAATTAATGCGACTAAAGCATAATCTTCAGCAATTTGCGAAGTTGATAATACGTTTGGCAAACAGAGGGCAGCATGGTAGGAAATTATTCTGATACAGTTCAATAACTACTGTCGGGTCAGAAAATATTCGTACCGTACGATAAATGTAACATTTTCCTTTATAACTTCTAAAATATCAATTCCCGAATTCCAAATTTTCGTACACTTTTAGATCCGACATCGATAATTATGATTTTAACTTATTTACTCTCGAGTTTAGATTTTTTGGATTTTCTATTTTTTTTTGTGTTCTAGTTTTTAAAGAATTTTTCATTAAAAAAAAAAAAAAAAGAGTTTAAATTTTAGAAATTTAAGTTTTTAAATTTTTTTAGTGTTTTAAAAAATTTTAAGTTTCTGGAATTTTTATTAGCTTTTGTAAATTTTAATTATAATGTCAAAGAGTAATAATTAGAATACTATGTTAGATATAAATCTCACTTCTAATAGTGTATTATACCTATTAATTGCTTATTTTTTAAATACAAAATCAATAGAGTTATTAATATTATTTATGATCATGGCAGAGTCTAAACTAAAAAAAATTGATGTAAAGAATTATAGAAAAGTAGATACAGTGAATTTTTCAATAAAAAATCATGCACATACAGTTGTTCTAATAGAGTATTAAGGTACATCTTTTTTCTAAAAAAATCCTCTGTAAACCATTATTTTATTTACCATAACATAAATAACAAAGTAAAACTTCTGAGCTATGAAGCACTCTAGTAAAGGGGACCTGAATTAGTAAGTAGTTTTCTATATTTAAATTATAGAAAATGATCTACATCAACAATTTCATTATAGTTATCGCTCCATGACCATAGTTTTCTATGATTCTGATCATGGAAAACTGTCTAGTGCACCCGAGTTATGAAAGAACCAATGTTTCATAACTCAGGTATTCCAAAAAAAACTAATAGCTATATTTCCTTTTTGTTCCTCAAATTAGCTTTTCAGAATAAACCAACAGTTAAAGTATGAATATAAATAAATAAAACACAGCTTAAAACATGCTTTACTAGGTACTTAGTTTCTATTTAATAAAAATGAATAGTATGATTTGCAAAGACAATCTTGCACACAATAAATATTGCTTATAACCTTTAATGCTAAACTCTGACACAGCCAATAATATAACTCATACAATGACTCCTCTATAGTGAATGAATTAGGATGCAACCTCTATAATAAACAAACTTTCTTTGATATGCGATGATTTGTATGTTTTAGAAAACTAATGGCTATTTCATGGCAGACTAAACAAATTTTGTTGACTATAGAGGCTACAACTCATTCACTATATAGGAGTTCTACTCTAATAAAATGACTCCTATATTTTCAATTCTTGAGAACTGCTATGCTCAGTCCTGACTGGTGATGGATGAGTAGCCGTCTGAAAAGAAAAACATTCAACATTAGTTAATCCAGTTAATCTATTCAATTTTCAAAGATAGAGGTCTTTTAACCCGTACATGGAGGGTGGCCTTATTTTGGGACACCAATCTGGATACAAGCAGGTTGCGAGCAACCGTGTACAGATTAAAGGTTGATATCAATATTGAAACCACAAATATTTTATCCATAGTGAGCAGCTAATATAATAAACTCCAAAAAGAATTTCTAATGTAGAATTATCACAAATAATAGATTATGAATTTTGTGAATGATATGAAACTTACCCTCTGTTACTTTCCAAGGAAATAACAGGATTGTCTTCGTCATTCTCGATAGATTCAGCGGCAGAAACTAGTGCCGGTAAAGAGCCGCAAATTCTCTGCGCCTCCGCTATACCAGTGCCTGAAAAAAGATGGAGGCAAAGTTAACAATACAGAAATGGTATTATTTTAATTTTTTACATTTAAAAAATTTGGTCCCTGATTTGTGTTGTACAAAATGGAACAGTCACTCAAGTTTCAAGAGATTTAAACTATATAGCTTCTATTAAATTTAAGCCTTTAAACATTAATAAAGATGATAACATAGAATAGATAAATAAGATGTGAAATGAATCGGGTAGTGAAATTGATGAAATATTCACATAAATATTGCATTTCAAGTTTATTATAAGAATGGCTGAAGGTAATTATAAATTTCTTTATGTGTTCAATCTTATTTCCTTTTGAGTACCTAATTGCTTTGAAACTTAAAATTACAATAAAAGGGAAAGTTAGTTGATCTCAATATTCTTCTTATCTCATTCTCTAATAATATATCAACTGAGCTACCTACTATCCTCTTATTTTCTTCTGATACCTGATATAATAATTAGATTTAATTATAGAAAACTAATAGTCGCAAGAGCAACAGTTTCTATCTAAACTGTGATAATTACTTTTAATTAGCAGTCCAGCAGCATCGCAGCAAACAACTCCCTTGACATCTTTGGCATCAGCCCTGTGAAAAAAAACGGTATTGGTTAGTACAACACCAAATGAAACGACTCTAACCAGGAAAAAAAGTTGGGATGAAACTAGTCCCCTAACTCTTAAAACCCAAAATTAATTCGAGTATGAATGAGAAAAAAAAAAATTGTATTATATTTTTGCAGTACCTGTAAAGGTAAAAAGAGTTATAATTTACTGACTTCAGATATATTCCACTCACAGTCTTTCAACTTGATGTTCCAATTCAGTTTCCATTGTAGAGATGAGGCTGATGCTCTTTAAACTTCAGTCTTGTTCTTCTTCAATAGATTTTGATATCCAATTGAATTGAACGAGATAGCTAAATAAGAATCTAGCGGGGAAAATATCAAATGTAATTAAATAGACTAAATTTTATACATAGCTACCTATATTAAAATAGAAAATGTAAAGAAAACAAAACCTACAAATACAAGAAATAAAGAAAAGTTTGGATTTTGTTTGTTTAAAAAGATATTATTTTTCCATTAAAAACAAGAAGTTTTTAATTTAGGAATTGGCTATTAAATTATTTCTTTTGAAGGCTTAAATTTTTACTCTCCAGTCTCCAATTTTGACCTTTTCTCTTTCCAATTTAACATAAGAAATTAAAATATTAGAAAATTGTCACCAATTTCCTATTTTCCAACCTTGGGAAGTAAAAATCAAAGACAATTATTTCATAGGCAACACTGAACAAATTGGTAAAGTTTTTATATATTAGAATACATTCCTTCATAGATTTATATGATATAAATGTATTCATTATGATATTCACTTCAAAAACAAGCCCCTACTTAACAACACAATTAACTTGAGTTCTTGAGTGCAAAGGAACAGTATTACAGATCACAATTTTTCTTCTTCTTGCAGGGTTCTAATGAGAAGATTGGTTAACAGTTGTTAACTTCCAACAAGTTAACAACTGTCAGTACCTCCTGAAAATATTATTTATTTTAGTACATAAATTAAAGAGACATGTTTTGTAATGATACATATCATAATTAAAAAAAGCACAGACATGCTTCTCCAATACAACCGACAAGTAGATTACCAGTAGTTAGTAGTAATACGATGGGGATTCAATTGAACTTTATATTTTGAAATTAAAAAGTGTATATTCAATTACAAATTCAAAATAATTAATTTTGAAAATTTAACACAAAATTATAAAACTAGAAGAGAATAAACTTATTTTTAAATTCAAGAGAATTTAATTCCCTTTTTTAACTTATTATATATCTAGTTGGAATTTTAGATTCAATCAACCAGCATTCAATACGAACAGTAACGGCTAGGTTGGTGCGTGACTCATGATGAAGGATTTGTTCCCTTCAAAAAGATTTCAGTGGCAACAAATTCCTCCATCATTTTCAGCTCAGCCCTCAACCTAGATCTAGTCCTAGTATAGCGTATTAGACCCGGTCTGTAAAAGCTTCCGAAGTCAGTCTTTGATTTGAATCCTCCAGATTTCAATAGCCTCTTGATTTGTGGGCCTAGTTCTGACTTCATTGCAAGTCGGAGTTGCTTGTGTAGCACCACCTTTGACTGATGTTTACTTGAATAGGAAGATATAATAGAGATATCATCATCTAAATCATTATTCTTTTCAGAAGGCATAGAACCCTCTACACAAACACTTTTGGTAGTCCTGTTGCCTTTTTCCTCTGCAGCAGGAGAGAAAGTTGGAGCCACCACCACCTTTTTATTCTTCTTCTTTTTGGCCACAAATGGAGTGGTCGGAGATTCAATGCTATTGGAAAGGAAGAATAAGTAAGTAAATATGGATTTCACTGAAACACTAATATGCAAATTACTTAATAGATCTCATTTATTATGCAAGTTAAGTATTTATAATAATTACATTGTTATATCTGCAGTAGTAGATTTATCGAGAGTATCCTCTTTTATTACAGCAGCAGAAGCAAAAAGAGAAGGAGGATTAAGAAGTTTTGACTCTTGTAGCAGATCCAACGCCTTCTTTTTCCTCTTTTTTGTGTTTGCTGATAGCTCTGTGCTACACTTTTTATATGTAGAATAGGAAAGGGAAGATAGAGGATAAATACACTCTTCCCGTTTTCTCTTCAAAGATTCAAAGACCACAGAGATTTCCATGTTGTCACTGTAGGAGAAGATGAGAGAGTAAGATCTAGCATGTATAAACTGAATAACTGATATTGTACAGTTTATAATGAATCAACTTGAATATTTACCTTGTGCTTGCATCATTTTGATCTTTTTCATCATCAGCAGAATGAGAAGTAGAAGATGCAGCATTCCTTTCAATGTATATCCTGGATTTCAAAGATGGAGAGTTATAGCTACATAAATAAGAAAAATGTATAGTCACACAAAATATTCAAGTAATAGATTTACATTTTTGAGTTGATTTTAGTAGCCTCTAGTGAACCAGTTTGTATGATGGAAAAATCTCTGCTGTTTGGGGGAGTCTGGCTCCCTTCACGCTTTTTGAAAGAAGTCATGGAATGAGAGGGCACTACTTCAGACAATTTCTCCACATCAGTAGGGCTGCAATTGAAAGAGACATCCTCCTTGTCCAAGGAGAGTTCTGAATATGAATTCTCACACTTTGCATGTGTCTTCAGTGGTACACAATGCTCATGACTCTGCTCAGCACGAGATTTAAAATACTTGCAGTTCGTTTTGTCTCTCCTTACACTCTCAATGTACTGGTCTATTTCTTGGCACACTGGACTTATTTGAATTTCCACCCCCTCCCTAAAAAGGTGTTGGGGCATTTCCTCCTTGAAAGCTTTCAGATGTTTTAATCGTGATTTATTTGAAAAGAGATAGCGTTTTCCTCCGGTGCACCGCACATATGTGGAGCACATAGGTATAATTGCCTTGAAGACTCCATTGATGTCCATATCGGGTTTCTTCTTGTAAACAAGATAGAGGATTGGGAACATTGCTACCATTTTGTAGATGTAAGTTTGTTTTATTTTGTCATTCACAAATTTTTCCTTTAACAATATTCTCAAATTAGTAAGAAAAGAGGAGAGCTTTGGATATTTTATGTTAAAATGTCTTTGCTTTGGTAGTTCATTACAGTAGTACAAGAGAGAATAGTTACATTTGTTTGACCACTGTGTGCCTTCACCTGTTCCTCTTTTCAATAGGAGATTTAATTTCTTAGAAATAAAAGAATCCTCATCCTCTTTGTCTTCCAACCAGGTTGTTTCTTTGAAAAGGTTAGGATTCTCCATTAACGAGGCGACTCTATGGCACCCCTGATATATTGGGCGATATAGAATTGCAAGTCTGGTGTTATTTCTCATATTGGCAAATGCAATAATTTTTTCTGGATTAGGTCTTCCCCGTAAGCACTTATGCACATGGCTAGATATTCTCTTTGAACATACAATAGATTCACAATTACTACATTTACTGAGAAATCTTTTTAGAGGCGTTTCAAGGTACTTCAATATTTTACCACCAGTCATGCCTAGAATTGAGGGATAACTTGTCTCTTTTTCCTCATGCAGCGTTGACTGGTGATTGATAACCAGATAATGATTGTTATTTGTTACACTAATCCATTATATTTTAATAAATATTAATAATCTGGAACTAGTTTTTGTTAGAGAGAGGAGCATTGCACTACTCAGTTAGTGGGCACGATAACTAAGTCATGGAACAATGTGTCCTTTGAAATTTATAATAGACATATTAGGTAGGTACCCCAGTGGGTACGCATTGCACCAATAAGGTACGCATTTTACATGAAACACTTTCTCCAGCTGAACTGTTGAGTAAATCTAATTCGCATTAGTTACAAAATAAACTTCAAACATCCATGTATACTTGGTATAATGTACAAAAGAAATGGATGTCTATTTAAGATACAGTGATGTGTTGAAATCAATAACTCTCAAATTTTGAACATTTTAGAAAATAGCTATGTTAAATTTTTCTATTTTTGGATGTAGGTAAAAACGCATTTGTGATTGTTCAACGTACTATTTATGTTTCAGGAAAGAAAGAATACATTGTGAACTGCAAAAAACTATGCATAGAGTATTCCAATGTGCTCCATTAGGAGTAGACAGGGGTGCGTAACTATTGGTCTGAAAAATGCTGTCAGACCAATGGGTATGCAATATTTAGAATACATTATAGATCGCCCTTATTGAACACACTAATACACAATTTACACCCTTATTTCTATAGTAAATAGGAGTGAATATTGTTTACCAAACATGAGCAACGTAAGGGTGAAGTTCTGTACCCAATGGGTATGCGGTGCGCAAACCCCTATATGTACGCGGTGCGCAAACCCCTATATGCACGCGGTGCGCAAACCCCTATATGCACGCGGTGCGCAAACCCCTATATGCACGCGGTGCGCAAACCCCTATATGCACGCGGTGCGCAAACCCCTATATGCACGCGGTGCGCAAACCCCTATATGCACGCGGTGCGCAAACCCCTATATGCACGCGGTGCGCAAACCCCTATATGCACGCAGTGCGCAAACCCCTATATGCACGCGGTGCGCAAACCCCTATATGCACGCGGTGCGCAAACCCCTATATGCACGCGGTGCGCAAACCCCTATATGCACGCGGTGCGCAAACCCCTATATGCACGCGGTGCGCAAACCCCTATATGCACGCGGTGCGCAAACCCCTATATGCACGCGGTGCGCAAACCCCTATATGCACGCGGTGCGCAAACCCCTATATGCACGCGGTGCACAAACCCCTATATGCACGCAGTGCGCAAACCCCTATATGCACGCAGTGCGCAAACCCCTATATGCACGCAGTGCGCAAACCCCTATATGCACGCAGTGCGCAAACCCCTATATGCACGCGGTGCGCAAACCCCTATATGCACGCGGTGCGCAAACCCCTATATGCACGCGGTGCGCAAACCCCTATATGCACGCGGTGCGCAAACCCCTATATGCACGCGGTGCGCAAACCCCTATATGCACGCGGTGCGCAAACCCCTATATGCACGCGGTGCGCAAACCCCTATATGCACGCGGTGCGCAAACCCCTATATGCACGCGGTGCGCAAACCCCTATATGCACGCGGTGCGCAAACCCCTATATGCACGCGGTGCGCAAACCCCTATATGCACGCGGTGCGCAAACCCCTATATGCACGCGGTGCGCAAACCCCTATATGCACGCGGTGCGCAAACCCCTATATGCACGCAGTGCGCAAACCCCTATATGCACGCAGTGCGCAAACCCCTATATGCACGCAGTGCGCAAACCCCTATATGCACGCAGTGCGCAAACCCCTATATGCACGCAGTGCGCAAACCCCTATATGAACGCAGTGCGCAAACCCCTATATGAACGCAGTGCGCAAACCCCTATATGAACGCAGTGCGCAAACCCCTATATGCACGCAGTGCGCAAACCCCTATATGCACGCAGTGCGCAAACCCCTATATGCACGCGGTGCGCAAACCCCTATATGCACGCGGTGCGCAAACCCCTATATGCACGCGGTGCGCAAACCCCTATATGCACGCGGTGCGCAAACCCCTATATGCACGCGGTGCGCAAACCCCTATATGCACGCGGTGCGCAAACCCCTATATGCACGCGGTGCGCAAACCCCTATATGCACGCGGTGCGCAAACCCCTATATGCACGCGGTGCGCAAACCCCTATATGCACGCGGTGCGCAAACCCCTATATGCACGCGGTGCGCAAACCCCTATATGCACGCGGTGCACAAACCCCTATATGCACGCGGTGCACAAACCCCTATATGCACGCGGTGCACAAACCCCTATATGCACGCGGTGCGCAAACCCCTATATGCACGCGGTGCGCAAACCCCTATATGCACGCGGTGCGCAAACCCCTATATGCACGCGGTGCGCAAACCCCTATATGCACGCGGTGCGCAAACCCCTATATGCACGCGGTGCGCAAACCCCTATATGCACGCGGTGCGCAAACCCCTATATGCACGCGGTGCGCAAACCCCTATATGCACGCGGTGCGCAAACCCCTATATGCACGCGGTGCGCAAACCCCTATATGCACGCAGTGCGCAAACCCCTATATGCACGCAGTGCGCAAACCCCTATATGCACGCAGTGCGCAAACCCCTATATGCACGCAGTGCGCAAACCCCTATATGAACGCAGTGCGCAAACCCCTATATGCACGCAGTGCGCAAACCCCTATATGAACGCAGTGCGCAAACCCCTATATGAACGCAGTGCGCAAACCCCTATATGAACGCAGTGCGCAAACCCCTATATGCACGCAGTGCGCAAACCCCTATATGCACGCGGTGCGCAAACCCCTATATGCACGCGGTGCGCAAACCCCTATATGCACGCGGTGCGCAAACCCCTATATGCACGCGGTGCACAAACCCCTATATGCACGCGGTGCGCAAACCCCTATATGCACGCGGTGCGCAAACCCCTATATGCACGCGGTGCGCAAACCCCTATATGCACGCGGTGCGCAAACCCCTATATGCACGCGGTGCGCAAACCCCTATATGCACGCGGTGCGCAAACCCCTATATGCACGCGGTGCGCAAACCCCTATATGCACGCGGTGCGCAAACCCCTATATGCACGCGGTGCGCAAACCCCTATATGCACGCGGTGCACAAACCCCTATATGCACGCGGTGCACAAACCCCTATATGCACGCGGTGCACAAACCCCTATATGCACGCGGTGCACAAACCCCTATATGCACGCGGTGCACAAACCCCTATATGCACGCGGTGCGCAAACCCCTATATGCACGCGGTGCGCAAACCCCTATATGCACGCGGTGCGCAAACCCCTATATGCACGCGGTGCGCAAACCCCTATATGCACGCGGTGCGCAAACCCCTATATGCACGCGGTGCGCAAACCCCTATATGCACGCGGTGCGCAAACCCCTATATGCACGCGGTGCGCAAACCCCTATATGCACGCGGTGCGCAAACCCCTATATGTACGCGGTGCGCAAACCCCTATATGCACGCGGTGTGCAAACCCCTATATGCACGCGGTGCGCAAACCCCTATATGCACGCGGTGCGCAAACCCCTATATGCACGCGGTGCGCAAACCCCTATATGCACGCGGTGCGCAAACCCCTATATGCACGCGGTGCGCAAACCCCTATATGCACGCGGTGCGCAAACCCCTATATGCACGCGGTGCGCAAACCCCTATATGTACGCGGTGCGCAAACCCCTATATGTATACGCATACACATAAGGGTTTGCACGCATACATATAGGGTTTGCCTCAGCCAGTTTTCATAGTGGCTTTCAATTGAAGTAAGTTTAAGCCTCTAATATACCTTTTAAAACAGTTTTTGCTAAGTGCACACACTCAGGGGCCAAGTGCACACACTCAGGGGCCAAGTGCACACACTCAGGGGCCAAGTGCACACACTCAGGGGCCAAGTGCACACACTCAGGGGCCAAGTGCACACACTCAGGCGCCAAGTGCACACACTCAGGCGCCAAGTGCACACACTCAGGCGCCAAGTGCACACACTCAGGCGCCAAGTGCACACACTCAGGCGCCAAGTGCACACACTCAGGCGCCAAGTGCACACACTCAGGCGCCAAGTGCACACACTCAGGCGCCAAGTGCACACACTCAGGCGCCAAGTGCATACACTCAGGGGTCAAGTGCATACACTCAGGGGTCAAGTGCATACACTCAGGGGTCAAGTGCATACACTCAGGGTTTTTGTCCCCTAAATGTACGCATCCAATACTTCGAAGTCGTGTGTAAAAACGGTGAAATATTAATAAAAACTGTGACATACACCATTAAATATAAGAATTACACCACACAATTAGACATAACAGAAACTCTTATCTATTATAGTGAGTATACATGGACCATTTGAAGAAAAAAAAAAAGAGTACCCATAGATGTACCCTATGTGGATCTCATTTTTTATAATCTATAATCTACTGAACCAATCAAAGAACAACTTATATGTTTCAACAAACAATTCTAACAAATTAGCTTCAGATCTTTGTGAACCAACAGTCAAATGGGTAATCTGTAATTTTAATTCCCTATTAACCGCGGATTAATTTTCTGGTTCAATTAAATAGTGCGGTGTGATGCATCGTGTTGGAAGTTCTGGAGTGTTTTCTTTGGTGATACAGAGTTCTAGACTTATAGACCCGAACATTAATTATTTTCTAGAGCATGTCAGACATCACCTTATCACCTAAAAATCTTCTGGGAAATCTACAAAACTATTCCTAATTCAAAGTATTTACAGGGTGACACTTAAGTCCTGTAGCAATTTTTATTTTCAAATTAAACTTCCTAAATATTTACTAACAAGTTTTGTTTTTTGCAGATATGGTAGGCAAATACTACAGCCTTTAGTTTGGTATTAATATTTTCCTCAAACTCAGTCAGAATTTTTCAGTGTAGGCATGGAAAGTCAACGGTCCGCTGTCGTTGAGCTTCATCGAGCTGGCAAGTCTGTTGCAGAGATATTAACAGCACTCAAATATCAAAAATCAAGGCGCAATTTCGTTTACTGAACAATCAAATGTTTTACTGAGACCGGTGACGTAAAAGATCACGCAAGGAGCGGTCACCCGAGGACTGCGACTTCCCAACAAGTGAAGAAGAAAATTGCTTCACGAATTGCCAGAAATCCTCAGAGATCAATGAGAAAGATGGCTGCAGAGCTCAAAGTATCAAGAGAATCAGTTCGTCGTGTTGTCCAAAGAGACTTGGGGTATCTCACCTTTGAAATTGAGGAACATTCACTCGCTCACGAACAACTCAAAAGAAAAGAGAATGAAAAGAAGCCGTGCCTTGATTCGCCGGCTCGCAGCTCATCGACTCGATTCGGTTGGTCTGCACAGATGAGAAGATTTTCACCATTGATCAGGCCTTCAACAGTCAAAATGACAGGATTCTTGCTGCAAGTGTTGCTGCAGCCTGTGAGAACGCGAGGAATGTCCACTGGACTCAAAAATATGCGTCTGTGATGGTTTGGGCCGGAGTTTCTGCAAGAGGGAAGACACTGTTGGTTTTTGTCCCTGAAGGAGTGAAAATCAACGCCCAAAACTACAAATAACACATTCTCGAGCCTGTGGTGAAACATCCGAGTCACCCCATGTTTGAAGGAGGAAATTTTCTTTTCCAACAAGACGATGGCCCTGCTCACACTGCCAATCGAACACAAAACTGGCTCAGAGCCAATGTCCCCGACTTCTTATCCAAGGAAGAATGTCCTCCATCCAGCCCTGATCTGAATCCAATGGACTTCTGTTTCTGGTCTGTTTTGGAGAAGAATGCCTGCGGAAAACCTCGCCAAACACTGGAAGCGCTGAAACGATCCCTGCAGCGAGAATGGGCCAAATTGTCCATGGATTTGGTCCGTGCTGCTGTGGAGTCGACTACTAAGAGATTAAAGGAAGTTGTGATGCAAAAAGGTGACTTCATCAAATAAGCCTTTGCAGACGTTATCTTAGATCTCTTCTAGACCATTTAAAACAGTTTTCAAGTTAATAAATCAATATTTTGGTATTTTTCTAATAGAAAATAATTGTCTCAGGACTTTTGGGTCACTCTGTATATGAGGCATAGAGTCCAATTGTTTCATTCCCCTAAAGCATTTTACAAACCAAATAACTAAACAGTTACCCAAGTCCTAAAGGAATTGTGCGATATTTTCATGAATATATTATTCCTCAATTCTAAATATATAAATATATATGGAGGTCGCATAGAGAATCTATACAATTTAAACCTACATCAAAATGTTTGATGTTCTGTACATTCGTGATTTTGACTTTAAATCTATTTTAAATTGAGACACAGGGATTTACAGTATATAGCTACACATTACATTCTTTAAATTGAGTTGTATCCATACTTGAAACTAATAAGAAAAAAACACATAATATAATAGGTACCTATAAAATAAATAATTTGAAGTGTTATCCAAGAAATCCTCTATTTTGGCCTTTGTTCTCAGTAAAATACCTGTTAATATAGGAGGAAATTAAGGATGGTTTGCATAGAAAATGTTAAATATGTTCCATATTCTGCAGACTGGGTAATAGCTAAGCAACTTATTTTCATGACCTGAAAATTCATTCATGGAAAATTGGTCAGTTAGAAAAAAAAAAATCAAATAGGTAGCTAGTGCAAATCTTTTAAAATCCAGTTAATCCCAGTCTACAAAATATGGGACATTTTTAACATTTTCTGTGTGAACAATCCTTAATTTTCTCCTATATTTACATTAATTTTACTGAGAACAGAAGACAAAATAGAGGATTTTTTGGAGAATAGTTTACCAGTTACTGCAGTCTGGAGTTAATCCACTTACATATTCCCAATAATTTAGCTGATCCACTAACATCTTTCCAATTTAAGTTTAATCACCAAAAATAAATGGTAATGGTAATATAGATAAATAGCTAAAATTTCACCAATTTTATCAAAATTTATATGCAAAGGAGGAAAAAAATTCCACCAACAGGCAACAAGTTGGTGGAATTTACCATGAAATACAGACTGGACGTTTTTGCTCCTGGAAAGTGGAAAACTTGAAAAAGCCAGTATCATAGTATGCAGAGCATGGGAGATAGTAATTGGGATAGGTATTCTTTACAAACAATTTAGAATTAATTCCTATGTTTACATTAATTTTACTGTGAGTGTGAGTAAAACAGAATAAGAGATCTCTACGAACACTCGTCGAACAGTGGAACACTTTACCCGTTTCTGCTGACTGGTGAAAAAGTACAAATATAAACTAAACTCTTGCACTTATATCAGTCTTCTATGACAGGCAGTTAGGTAGCTACCTAGGCAAATCCATAAAGGCAAAGTATTTATTGACTTAGCTACATAAATTATTTCAAAAAATAATGAAGAATGGCTTTTCCACCATTAGGTAATATTAGATAGTTAAACGATAAGTAGGTATTTTGATCCCTTAGTTAAATTTAGAGAGGAATTTTCAATTTTATAAATTTCTCTAGGTAGGTATGTTACGATGTGATTGTGGACACTGGAAAGTAGAAACTTTCACATAATTTTGGAGAAAATTAGGTTCTTTTGGAAAGAGCTGGAGAGTTCGTGAACCACATAATTTTACTTGGTTAGTCTAATTGGCTCAAAATTTAGAATTAAGTGAAGAGACGGCCCATGCAACTACCAGAATAGAATATGATTGATGAATTACAGGAATAGATCATGAATTACAAAATTTTTGTACAAAAAGTCAAAGTGCCAATATATTAAGTGCCAATAGGCAATATCTTGGTACTAACTCTAGTGGCTATAAGTAATAAAATACTATGGTCATCACAGCTCCAGTGCAACAGGTTAAAGCAATTATGAATTAATTAAAAATCTTATTAATATATCATTAACACAGAGAAATGGGCACACAAAATCAAACCGAAAGCATTTCTCATTAAAAATGTAGTTTGAAAGTACTGACTAAAATTACTTTAGTTTCCCCTTAAGATATTTTCTATGAAAACTTATTCAAAGAAAACTAATTTCAGCATTTACTCTTGTAAAATATCTGTCTATATTTCAGATATTTTTATTTGGATGCGAATACAGTAGAAATGAGTATAAAGTTGTAAAATATGATATCAATTGGAACATAAATCAACGAAATGTATATTTAAATGATAAGGTATAATTATTCAATTCATTTTTCATGCAATATTTGTTGCACTTCATGCACCCGATTTGGGCCAATGTATTTTATCACAATTTGCTGAAAACCAATTGTGTTACGTATTATCAGTTATCACTTATAATATCAGGTAATATCAATTGCCAATTATTACTTAATTTTCTCCAAAGATTATTAAATATCAAATTACAGTACCCGATATAACTATAAGACTATAACTGAATTAATGGAATGAGTTTTCCTGTTTTCCATTACTCTTATATTTTGACCAATTTATAACGCGCTATATTCTATATAAATTGCTTACTATATATATTATAGATATATGTATTATATCATATATACTTGATTCTCTCAATATATATCATATTTCTATAACACATATATACTAGCAATTAATCTTCTTCTCTATATTCATGATCTCAGCCCTCTTACTAAGTTTATGATGTGCTGTTGATCACTCTCTCTTATGAAGGTAAGAAGGCTGGTAGGTGGGAAATGTTTTTCACAAATCAAGGCTTTGTCACCGTCATACCAACAACACATACAAAATTGAGTATTAAAAATTTAAAAAGTTCATTCACGAGACTACCAGAAAAAGTTTAATTTTAAAATGAATGAAGGATATAAAAAATATACAGAATAAATTAAATAATTAATTTTACAATCAAAATTTATTCACAAAATAAATACTTATCATCCCCGGTGAGATTATAATTGTAATGATGATATAAAATAAAGTTATATTTTCTAAATGAATAACAAGAAAAATAGAAATTACTTAGTATTTAAATTCAATCAATTCAGTAAACGTATATTGTTTACGATTTCCCTAACTAGTTGTTAGTTAGTGTATTCGAGATTTAATAATAAAAAAATATATAATTTACCATAGTTTCACTTTAAAACCAATTTTTAGTATTTATAATCTTGCATTATTCTAGGAAAAACAATTATTCCTATCTTTTGAAACAGTATTAACAGTTCCCAAGCAAGATTCACACTTTTTCTTTTCTCCCATTGCATCAATTTGTGTCGCTATCGTGAGAAAAATATTTTCAAATTTGGTACTTTCAACTTAAAGCTCACTGTAAAATGTTGATAATTTATAATAGGTGAATAATAATTCTAATACTATTGGCTAACGGCTAATGCTGGCTTATATTGTTGATATTATCATCTGCTTAATAAATCGAGGATGGACCTGATTGGCAGTTTATGAAGCGCTGTTGATACATCGCCTTGTAACGGCTAAAATATTTGACCCCGCCCGTTTGTTTCTCTAGTCAGTCAGTCAGTTAGCGATCTTTTTTTGCTGGTCTATTTCGGTGCATAATCATAATTCTATGTTAATAAATAACATGATCCTTGAGTGTAAGGGATCTATTTATTCTATTTAAGAATAATGCTGCAACTATAAATTATATTTTTAATAAATTAATATAATAAATATAATTTAGACCGGGAACATTTTCTCCCCTCCCCTCCCCCCCAATCTTGGTGAGAGAAGAAACTAATTAATATAATCTAATTAATCTTACTTACATCGATTGAAGAGTATATAGTCACTGTTATATTTTTGAAAAGTAGATATTGTACATGAAACTATTGAATAACAAAAATAGGTACTGTGATTATTACCATCATATAAATAAATGAATATTTTTGTACAGATTTACCTGCTGTTATTTATAAATAAACTAATTATTTATTATTATACCCTATATTAAAACTTGTTTATGAATACTTTATATATAAATTGATTTGTTTTTCTTACAACCTTTAGTTCAAAACTGTTTTCTAAGTTTAATGTCGAGGCGTCGTCCCAATGAAACTCATCAACAGCGCTTCATAAGTCCTTGCTTGAAATACATTCTTTCTCATTATTTCGAATAAACAACAACACACTTTATTACACATTTGATATAATTCTATGCTGTTATATAATTTCTATGGAACATCAACATAAATTATTAAACTACTTTCAATTATTAGAATTGACCATTATTTATAAAATAAGGAACCATCATTTTTTTTAAAGATATTGATTTAAAGATAAGGAAAAAACTAAGCGAGCGACAAAAATCCGCTACTTTGAGAGAGGAGCAGCACTGAAAGTGTAGCTGTGATCTGTCAACAGTGCTGCATAAATGGCTTAAAGAGGTTATTAATTATTTTTTGATACTATTAGTCTGCACCAAAATTATAATGGGAAAATGGAGTTGCTAAATTGGTGTTGATGTTACAAACGTTTACTTTTCTCTCGTATTTAATTGTCACCCTCTATAATTTAAAGAGTAGTACATATAATGATTTACGCTATTGAAAGTCTTTTTAAAGTCTAAAATAAAGACAAATGCTTCCCACAATCTAACTCCTTATAAATTATATAGTTTAACTTTAATAGGTTCATACTGTTGATATTTTGACTGTTATTAGATAGTTCTGAATTTTCTATTACAAGTTTAAACAAATTTCTTGATTCACTATTCTACTTTCTAGAAATTGTAGTAATTATAGAAGGCTCACTCTATATATTTTTTAATCACCCTGTATAAAAAATATACTGAAGAAGTTGCTATTTGTTAAGAACAATATTGTATCATGAACGACTCCGTTCGATTGGGCACCTGTGGGTTCACACTCAGTTTATGTGGCGCTGTTGAGAACAACACAAAATGTTGTACAACATTTTGCTGCGGCGATAATTTATAAAATAACTGCAATTTTGATGATTTTTTTCGTTCTTTGCAATTAAAACCGAAAAATCTCATAGATACAATATAGAGCGTGCAATCATTATTTAAAACAAGAATAGGTACTTTGTACAGATAATAATATTCAAACAGTTTCTTATTTTTGAAAATTTCTGCTTCATCGTTAGAGACAAATTATATTCCTGATTTTTTCGAATTAACTAACATATTATTTTAATTATATAGGTAGCTACTCTCTATGCATAGTTATAATATAGCCTTATAGGCTATGTAGACAGACGACTTTTTCACATTGTTTTTTTTTTTATTTTGTAGAAAATTTGAAAGCAGCAACTTGAGATGATGCACTGTTTAGCTGAATTTTGTGTTGTACTCAACAGAGCTTCATAATCTGCGTGAGATCGAAGATTATAAGATTTCATCTAAGCAAAATGACCATATTTACGTTCGCTAAATAATGATTGCGGAAATTTAATTTAAATTTAAATGAGGAATTCGTAGGAATGAATAATACAAGTCAAGAACATCAGTCAAATAAATAAAAAATAGAATAAATGTAAACAAAGAAAGCCATCATCCAAGGATGCGACCATATTTTATACTGAACCGAATTTTATGCGGTTTGCAGACTATGTAATTAACTTTTTCCTGGACCCAGGAAAGGACAGGACCTCTAAAGAGTTATATTTACATAATATCATGTGTCATACCCCACTCTTATTAACATTTGTAATACCTCTGAGTCGTGATTTTGATAATAAAACCGGGGACCAACCAATACCGTAAAAGAACAAGCTTACAGGTACAGCTGGTCAGACTATGTACTAAAAATGAGTCTTTATAGATAGCAATGACCTTATTTTTTTATGTAAAGAGAAGGAAAAAACTCGTTTCAATTGAAGTCAAATAATAATTATCCTATTCTTTTTTCTCATAGGAGCGAAAATCTGGAACTGTTCGATGACTCAGCACTTACCCTGTTAAGGTCTAAGTTATAAAATGTAACGTTAACGTAATTATATATTGACTAATTAGGTTAGCGTAAATATCGCAAGTGAATCTAATATCATCACGTGATAAACATAATTATTACGGATATTTCCATTAAACTCATATACCAAACGTGAAATATACAAACAAACGATAGGTCTCAAACTGTGTTGTTTTTATCTTTAACTTTAATTTCTAATTCAGTTATACTAATAATAATTTATTTTACTCATATAAGAAATGGTATTCATGCTACCACCTGTTAACATATTTAGCCTAATTTCTGAATATTACTAAAAGCGTCCATAGAGTAATAATATTATACACTAGAGAGAGCTAGTTGTGTAGCGACTGCAGGACGCTTAAAACCGTATTTTGTTTCAGTTATAGAGTTATGATGAACTACTCTAACGCTAATATCCTTATTTTTGGGTCACGTGACTGGCAATCTAGCGTCAGTTTAATGGAGAAATGATATAACTGAAACAAAATAAGGTTTTACGCCGTCTTCCTTAGCGTCCTGCAATCGCTGCAACACTTCCTCTCTCTAGAGTAGTTTATCACAACTCTATGCAGGACGCTAAAGAAGACGGTGTAAAACATTATTTTGTTTCAGTTAGGTATATCATTTCTCCATTACAATGACGCCAGATTGCCAGTCACGTCAAGACAAAATAAGGATTTTAGCGTCCCGCAAGACGCGATATTATTTCGGCCACTGACTCACCACTTGCAAGCGTGACAGACAGACAGACAAATAAAGATAAGAAAACTAATTATGGGGGTGATTGGCTCTATATTAACATTAACTGCTATATTAACAATCCTATTGTATTTCGAAAAAAAGGAAACAAACAAATAAAAGAAAATATTAGGTATAAAGTATATATTTAATAAAAATAAAACACAAATAAATATAAAAATGATAATAAATTACCAGTTACAAATAATTCCAATTTTTCACTACAAATAATTGATGGTGTAAAATTTAAACATATATAAAAAAGAAAATGCGAATTATAATACGAAGCAAAATATTCTTTTTTTGACTAATTGTTCGGTAGGTATAATTTTTTCTTATTTAATTAACTCAATAAACCACACACTTTATATCAAAATATTCTCTATTGGATGATTTTAATAGATTTTAAGTTGTAATATTAATAATCAGCAAATAGTCTATTAATTATTTACGGTTTTTATTTATCGTATTCGCCGTAAAATATCATGAGATGTCCGACGATAGACCGAAAGTGTTTTAAATTGATGAAAAATTACTATTGTATTTTTTTCTATAATCATTTATTGTCTTTGATAGATGATATTTTTATCATTGATAATAATCACTAATCAAAGTTCTACGACTAGTGATATTTTCGAACTGAGTTACAATTTATTCTCTACTCACTTTGTAGAAAATAAATAATTGGATAAAGAAAAAAGTTATAGAATAGGAAAAGCAGTTAATTAATATAGAATAGGAAAAGTAGTTAATTAATATAGAATAGAATAGGAAAATTAATTAATATAGAATGGAATGGGAAAATTAATTAATATAGAATAGAATAGGAAAATTAATTAATATAGAATAGGAAAATTAATTAATATAGAATAGAATAGGAAAATTAATTAATATAGAATGGAATGGGAAAATTAATTAATATAGAATAGAATAGGAAAATTAATTAATATAGAATAGGAAAATTAATTAATATAGAATAGAATAGGAAAATTAATTAATATAGAAAAGAACAGGAAAATTAATTAATATAGAATAGAATAAGTAAATTAATTAATATAGAATAGAATAGGAAAATTAATTAATATAGAATAGGAAAATTAATTAATATAGAATAGGAAAATTAATTAATATAGAATAGGAAAATTAATTAATATAGAATAGAATAGGAAAATTAATTAATATAGAAAAGAACAGGAAAATTAATTAATATAGAATAGAATAAGTAAATTAATTAATATAGAATAGAATAGGAAAATTAATTAATATAGAAAAGAACAGGAAAATTAATTAATATAGAATAGAATAGGAAAATTAATTAATATAGAAAAGAACAGGAAAATTAATTAATATAGAATAGGAAAAGCAGTTAATTATTTATTTCAAAATATACCATAGTTCCAATTTTGAAAATCTGTTCATTTCAATAAATGCCTACATTTCTTTAACAGGTTTTGATGGTATTTATTTCTAACGAATGTGGAATATATTTTATATTTTTTACATTCGGATCTTTTCAGTTTGCTGGGCGCATTTGAAAATAATGGAAATAAAATCATAAAATATATAGTGATATTATAGTTACTGACTTTTAAAATAAAATATTTACCTAGTTTTAATGAATACAGTCTTGTTATATTAAATAATGTAATTGGAAAAGTTTCTATTTCCTGGGCGCTTATGAAAATGAAATAATAACAATATAAAGATAATAACAATTCTCTGTTTCATGGGCGCTTATGAAAATGAAATAATAACAATATAAAAATAATAACAATTCTCTGTTTCATGGGCGCTTATGAAAATGAAATAATAACAATATAAAGATAATAACAATTCTCTGTTTCATGGGCGAATTTGAAAATGAAATAATAACAATATAAAGATAATAACAATTCTCTGTTTCATGGGCGCTTATGAAAATGAAATAATAACAATATAAAGATAATAACAATTCTCTGTTTCATGGGCGCTTATGAAAATGAAATAATAACAATATAAAGATAATAACAATTCTCTGTTTCATGGGCCCTTTGAAAATGAAATAATAACAATATAAAGATAATAACAATTCTCTGTTTCATGGGCGCTTATGAAAATGAAATAATAACAATATAAAGATAATAGCAATTCTCTGTTTCATGGGCGCTTATGAAAATGAAATAATAACAATATAAAGATAATAACAATTCTCTGTTTCATGGGCGCTAATGAAAATGAAATAATAACAATATAAAGATAATAACAATTCTCTGTTTCATGGGCGCTTATGAAAATGAAATAATAACAATATAAAGATAATAACAATTCTCTGTTTCATGGGCGCTTATGAAAATGAAATAATAACAATATAAAGATAATAACAATTCTCTGTTTCATGGGCGCTTATGAAAATGAAATAATAACAATATAAAGATAATAACAATTCTCTGTTTCATGGGCGCTTATGAAAATGAAATAATAACAATATAAAGATAATAACAATTCTCTGTTTCATGGGCGCTTATGAAAATGAAATAATAACAATATAAAGATAATAACAATTCTCTGTTTCATGGGCGCTTATGAAAATGAAATAATAACAATATAAAGATAATAACAATTCTCTGTTTCATGGGCGCTTATGAAAACGAAATAATAACAATATAAAGATAATAACAATTCTCTGTTTCATGGGCGCTTATGAAAATGAAATAATAACAATATAAAGATAATAACAATTCTCTGTTTCATGGGCGCTTATGAAAATGAAATAATAACAATATAAAGATAATAACAATTCTCTGTTTCATGGGCGCTTATGAAAATGAAATAATAACAATATAAAGATAATAACAATTCTCTGTTTCATGGGCGCTTATGAAAATGAAATAATAACAATATAAAGATAATAACAATTCTCTGTTTCATGGGCGCTTATGAAAATGAAATAATAACAATATAAAGATAATAACAATTCTCTGTTTCATGGGCGCTTATGAAAATGAAATAATAACAATATAAAGATAATAACAATTCTCTGTTTCATGGGCGCTTATGAAAATGAAATAATAACAATATAAAGATAATAACAATTCTCTGTTTCATGGGCGCTTATGAAAATGAAATAATAACAATATAAAGATAATAACAATTCTCTGTTTCATGGGCGCTTATGAAAATGAAATAATAACAATATAAAGATAATAACAATTCTCTGTTTCATGGGCGCTTATGAAAATGAAATAATAACAATATAAAGATAATAGCAATTCTCCGTTTCATGGGCGCTTATGAAAATGAAATAATAACAATATAAAGATAATAGCAATTCTCTGTTTCATGGGCGCTTATGAAAATGAAATAATAACAATATAAAGATAATAACAATTCTCTGTTTCATGGGCGCTTATGAAAATGAAATAATAACAATATAAAGATAATAACAATTCTCTGTTTCATGGGCGCTTATGAAAATGAAATAATAACAATATAAAGATAATAACAATTCTCTGTTTCATGGGCGCTTATGAAAATGAAATAATAACAATATAAAGATAATAACAATTCTCTGTTTCATGGGCGCTTATGAAAATGAAATAATAACAATATAAAGATAATAACAATTCTCTGTTTCATGGGCGCTTATGAAAATGAATTAATAACAATATAAAGATAATAACAATTCTCTGTTTCATGGGCGCTTATGAAAATGAAATAATAACAATATAAAGATAATAACAATTCTCTGTTTCATGGGCGCTTATGAAAATGAAATAATAACAATATATAGATAATAACAATTATCTGTTTCATGGGCGCTTATGAAAATGAAATAATAACAATATAAAGATAATAACAATTCTCTGTTTCATGGGCGCTTATGAAAATGAAATAATAACAATATAAAGATAATAACAATTCTCTGTTTCATGGGCGCTTATGAAAATGAAATAATAACAATATAAAGATAATAACAATTCTCTGTTTCATGGGCGCTTATGAAAATGAAATAATAACAATATAAAGATAATAACAATTCTCTGTTTCATGGGCGCTTATGAAAATGAAATAATAACAATATAAAGATAATAACAATTCTCTGTTTCATGGGCGCTTATGAAAATGAAATAATAACAATATAAAGATAATAACAATTCTCTGTTTCATGGGCGCTTATGAAAATGAAATAATAACAATATAAAGATAATAACAATTCTCTGTTTCATGGGCGAATTTGAAAATGAAATAATAACAATATAAAGATAATAACAATTCTCTGTTTCATGGGCGCTTATGAAAATGAAATAATAACAATATAAAGATAATAACAATTCTCCGTTTCATGGGCGCTTATGAAAATGAAATAATAACAATATAAAGATAATAGCAATTCTCTGTTTCATGGGCGCTTATGAAAATGAAATAATAACAATATAAAGATAATAACAATTATCTGTTTCATGGGCGCTTATGAAAATGAAATAATAACAATATAAAGATAATAACAATTCTCTGTTTCATGGGCGCTTATGAAAATGAAATAATAACAATATAAAGATAATAACAATTCTCTGTTTCATGGGCGCTTATGAAAATGAAATAATAACAATATAAAGATAATAACAATTCTCTGTTTCATGGGCGCTTATGAAAATGAAATAATAACAATATAAAGATAATAACAATTCTCTGTTTCATGGGCGCTTATGAAAATGAAATAATAACAATATAAAGATAATAACAATTCTCTGTTTCATGGGCGCTTATGAAAATGAAATAATAACAATATAAAGATAATAACAATTCTCTGTTTCATGGGCGAATTTGAAAATGAAATAATAACAATATAAAGATAATAACAATTCTCTGTTAATTGGGCGAATTTGAAAATGAAATAATAACAATATAAAGATAATAACAATTCTCTGTTTCATGGGCGCTTATGAAAATGAAATAATAACAATATAAAGATAATAACAATTCTCTGTTTCATGGGCGAATTTGAAAATGAAATAATAACAATATAAAGATAATAACAATTCTCTGTTTCATGGGCGCTTATGAAAATGAAATAATAATCATTTCCTTGAACAGATCGGCATTGTGGCGATATGGAAGCAGATCTGTTGAATAGTGGGATAAGTTCTTAGTTACCGGATAGTTTTACATTTTCGATCATATATGAATTATATATTTTAACTTGTTATTTTAATTATAATATCGTTTCTTAAGGTTACACCAAATCCACTTCAGATTACAATTTTCGTCATCAAGGAAAGGTGTTCTTATACAGCAGAGGCCACTAAATAACAACACGTGTCCATGATATGAATATATTCTAATTATTTGCAATATTTTCAAATGCGCCGAGCAAGAAGAAAAGATCCTAATATTCAAATTATTAGTGCACCTATCGCACTGACTCCAAATGAATTGAAATTAATCATTTTAACTGACTTTCAATTTTATAGTCACTTGTTTCTGACGACACACGTTCTGATGAAAACAATGAAAGAGATCACTAATTGATCATTTTGAAAATTTCAGAACTCCCAAAAATATAAATAAAGAGTTTGATGATAGATTCAGGTTCAAAATGACAATTGTTCAACACTAAGCAGCTTTGTTAACCTCACACAATGAATTAAATAATGATCTTGAAAGTTCCAGCATTGCTGCATGATTCTATATACTGTTTACATATTTCTCTACAGAATTTATTTAACTGTTTTATTTTCTAATATCAGCCACTGCAACAAATATAAACAATTAAACAAAGTCCAATCAGAATTTAACATTACTCTGAAAGTTAACATTAACAATAGTTCATGATAGGTCAATTTTTGTAAACCAGATTGGTTTATAGTCCCCACTTTCAGAGTACTGTTAGTGTCCGAGTACTGAGACATTCACCTGATGACTTTCATTCTTGTCTTACCTGTGTAGAGCTTGTACTCATAGCAGTTGTAGCTCCCTTCAACACCACACGCTACTGTTGCGTAAACCTCATCTCCCTCGAGTAGAAAACCAACTGGTGACTGACACCCTGCATTGGCATATTTTAAGCACGAATATTATTTGGTGAATAGAAAATAAATATATAACTCAAGAGAAAAATTAATGGGTGTAAATTATGCAGTCAAGTTTTTTAGAAAGAAATTGTAAAATGCTATTCGAAATTCCAATGTTCCACAGGGAAAAATGTGATTTTTAACATTTAGTTATAGATTATGAATTGCTATTCTTATTTTTTATATTTTATTAGGAGGTTTAACGTCTGCTTCGGAACAAAAGACCATATCACTAACGTCTAAAGGAAATTAAATACAAGGGACTAGAAGAAGCACACAGAAAAGAAAGTGGTTCCGTGAACACAGTCACCTACCACCACGGTAGGGAAAAGAGTCTACACGTGGTGACGGTGTGGCCAAATCCGGAGACGAAAGTCTTCTCAACCCCCGTCCTCACATTTTGGGACGCGACCAGAGTGTTGCCCTGGGCTCTACCCACCCACGCATACACACAGCCCCAAATCAGTTATTCCTATTCTTACTCTCTGTTGACATTAAAGGGCCATACACACGTAGGAGTTTTTTGATAACTGCATGTATCATGGATACCAACTAAAATAAATAATAATTCTATCGTTTTTTCTTATATTCTCGTGGAAAAAGTAGGAGGAGCTTAGCAAAAAGTCTGGTGGAAAGACTTAAAAAACCCTACGTATGTACGGCCCTTAAGACCAATCCTGGCCTTTACAGGCGTCCAACGTGCATTCTTCTTTGGACCCGTCAAACAGGTAGAATCCAGTGTGGGGGCTGTAGCAGATTGACTTGGATTCACTGCAAAAAAAGCTGCTCTAAGGTTCCCAACACAAGCACATCCCAGAGGGATGGCGGTGCAAAAACTGTCATCCCTCAAATGTCAAATATAATTCCATTGTTTAATTTGATGAGTGGCGGATTTTCTGAAGTTATTGATATTCACGAATAACACACTAAATTTTATACAAGACCTTAGTTTGTGTCACTGCCCGGAAAATCCTTACCACGAAAATAACTGGTGACTTACTGTGTAGTTTCTTCCTGCATTCCCGAATTCTCACTCGTCTGCGTGCCATACTATCTCAAAGACCGCATGGGACATTATCCATTTGAATTGCTTCCAACTATATTAAATATTAATTTCAGTATTCAGTAAACAAAAACAATTAAATAACATTCTTTCAAATTCTAATCTCATGCATTAAAATTAGGCTAGTTTAATACAATTCCCTTACATTTATATTTTTTGTGTATATCACACAACATGACATCAACAACACTCCTAACCCCACCCTTTATCCTCTTCCTGTCGCTTTTGCTTCTCTACCTCTTATACCTCCTCCTGTCGCTCAATCTGTTCTTCAGCCTATTCCTGAACCTGGCCTTCTTTGTCTTCTCTTTCCTCAACTGGATACTTTTTTCTCTCTTACAACTCTTCCTACTGCTCCCAGCTCCACACAACATATTTAACATTCTACAACTGAACATAAATGGCATTCAAAACAAGCACTTGCAACTCAAAACACTACAACACGAACAGAACATACATATATGTAGCCCCTATCCAGGAAACAAAACTAACCAATAACAAGACCACACCAAAGATTCCTGGATACACAACACTAAGACAATCAGACCCTTTACTAACACCACTGCTGAAACACTCTCACGAAAGCCATTATACCCATCACAGGAATTAAAATCTACTCGAATGCAGATACACAAACGCACGTAAAGCATAAAAAAACATCTACATATCCGCCACAGACTCCACACCCCCAGGATACACACAACATCTAGAACACCTCAACACCCTCACCGACTCTCTCATCCAGGAGGACTTCAACGTCCACGACCAAACCTGGCTCACCACACAACAAACAGACATACGATCCGACATGATCGCTACACAACTTTACACTTACATCAACAAGTAAACACAGAGATAGAAACATAAATTAAAACACAATAATAAAACAAACGACAAAACACACTAACACTATTAATTTCCGTTCTAACGCTAACAAACTTTGCAGACTCTTTAGGGGACTCTATAACAGAAACAAATGAATCCCTAACATCCAACAGCACTATTTTCACCAACACACAGCAAGCGAAATCTGCAAACAAACCAATTAGGCTACCCACATGACCAATAGCTAGAAAAACCACGGCGTCACCTGCACAGAACATGAACTAATCATCTTCCTACACCCCTCCTCTCCACCCAGGCAGTAGTCACCGAGGCTATCCGGGCTATAAAGAACATTCCCTTCACAGGCCCTGATGGCATATCTAACAAACATTTAAAACAACCAGGATCATACATACATTATCAGGGTTTTCTCGGACATTTTCAATTACTCCGTTCAGAACTATAGTATACCCAAAACCTGGAAATAAGCCAAGATCATCCCAATTCTGAAGCCTAGTAAACCTCCCATAGAACTAGTCTCATATAGACTTACTCCTTACTCTCTACCACCTCCAAAGTACTTGAGAGGCTGGTTCTTAACAGTATAACACCCCTCAACATGGCTTCAAATCCGAACACTCCACCCCTACTCCCCTTACTCCACCTTACACAAACTACAATCGAAGGTTTGCAAGTAGGATAATCATAGCTGCCATTGGCTTAAGTGAAGCCTTCGACACAGTTCCACGATACTTACTCATAAACAAAATACTCAACACACACATGCATGACTCAGGCCGTTCTGACTATCCGTTCTGACACTATCCAACAGCAAATCCTCCAGAACAAGACACTACACAGGCGGAGTACTGCCTGGCTCCGATCGCTCACTACTCCTCTATATTTATACCTTATTTTTTGAACATAAATAATACTGAAAAATTCACCGCAAGAGATCATAGCTAATTGTGATAAATGGAATTGATTTTTTATTTAAAAAAAATAGGATGAACGAGAAACATTTCACAATAATTTCTCAGTTAATATTTATTAATGTAACTGGAACGCAGTGAATTATTTTTAATCATTGATATTGTAATCTAATTTTAAAATGAAATTTATAATCAAGATCATTTTCGATTTCCATAAGCTATTTCATTAATGTTACATTGTGATAACTAAATAAATAAATTAAATGAATAACTATACAATAAAAAAAATAGTAAATATGTAATATAAAGGTCTCTCTGGTGACTAAAGCCAATGTGTGTCGTTCAGCAACACTGACCAACTGTTTATAGTCTGAACGTCAATCACCGAAACTACAAGAGATGAGTGGGGGTGGAGAGGTGTAATTGACAGTGACGTCCACAATCAAAACTGATAGTGTAAACGCCGCTCATGTGTCAGCAAAAGAAAAACATAAGTTCATACAAAATTCTAATGCTTGACCATTGAATATTTAATTTTCAGAATTAGGTTTTCTAGAAATGGTAGCAAATAAACTAGGTTACTATTTAAAGTTAGTCCAAGCAATTCGATTCCTTATTCAAGGAGAAGAAGCAATTTTAGAGTTATCATCAGAAATTATTTCAAGTCCATACAAAATTCTATTTTTTTACCATTGAAATCAAATTTTTCAAATTCTGGTCTCTAGAATTTGTAATAAATTAAACAGGCTATGAATTAAAGCTTATTCCAAGCAAATTTATTCAATAGTCAAAGAGAAGAAGCAATTTTAGAGTCACTATCGGATGAAATTACATTTCCACACACATGTATAGATATATAATGATATTTTGACATTTAGAAATTCTGTTTACTAGAAAATGTCTGGCTCTCATTTAAAGTTTGTTTCAATTAAACCGGTTCACTATTAAAGGAGAAGTAACTATATCTATAAAATCACCAAAAACAATCATTGGGTGTTCGTAGTAGCGGGTCGTAGCAACAAATATAATCTAATCAGATAATTCATATTTTAGTCATAATACGTTTCCATAAATAAAACTTATATGATATTACATGTCAATTGATCATCAATTTTGAAAAATCACAACAAATACCTACTATAGGAAAATTAATTTCATCGGTACATTTCTTTACGTATTAAAAATATAATGTAAACTTAAATTAAAAATAGGTTATATTTATGGTGGTACTCTTTCAGATTTTAATCAATAAATCAAAAACCAGCGAAAAAAAAACAAGAAAATAATGCTTAGATTTGTAAACTTGTGTTATGAAGCACTGTTGAGACAACACAAAAATTCTCTTGAATCCTACGTCGCCGCAGCAAAATGCTGTGCTGTCCAACAACAGCATTTTGTGTTGTTCTTAACAGTGCCACATAAACTGAGTGTGGTTACAACCGTAACGCTATTTAGTGTGGATAAATAATGCATGGCATCACTAGTTAGTGATAGAAGATATCGTTTATGAAACTATTGTTACCAAATAGCTACTTTTTCAGTTCATTTTTATACCTCATAAGTCATAATTATAAAAATCATGTTCGTAAATCAAATAGGTTGGTTCTGTCTTTTTTTTTAAATTTCAATATAAAGAATCAATAAGTATTTTCATCAAAAAGTGATTCGGTATTTTCAATAAAAATTTGTCTTCAATTAATTCTGTATTTATTATAATCGACCGTAAGTGTTCGATAAAAATAAATAAATGAGTCGGTACTATAATAATTATAATCCGTATTTAGTGTTCTAGCAAAAGAGGTAGAAAAAGCTCAAAAAATGGGGTCAAAAAATAATCACTACAGTCGGTAGAAATATGTAGTTGCTATTTATACTAGTGTGTCCTAAAAAAAATAATTAATCTTATTTCATATTTGTAGTACCGGATTAAATGTACCGATAGCAGTTATTTTTTGTTTCATGTTATTGAAACAGTCTTTAATGTGTAAAATTGAGGACCATTTGACATGCGGTATTAGATAAGTTTTACTTATGAAAACAGACTAGGACTTTAATTTAAGTCATTTGAGTACAGTTTATTTTTATATTATTATACATCGATGAGATAATTGAAGATCTTACGTAGATTTAAATTTAGATATTCTATCAAATGTACATTGACTTTTTTTTAAATATCAAAGATTATCGAATGCAAACAGAATATATAATCTTATTTGTTTGGGAGGAATCTTTGAACTATTTAGAGTAGTATCCACACTCAGTTTATGAAGCGCTGTTGAGAACAACACAAAATTGGGCAGATCTTCTTTTTCCTCCTCCTCATTTTGTGGCCACGACCACGACGACATTTTGTGCGTGCGTGCTGCAGATTTTCACTTTTTCTATAGAAATTAGAATATATAATAAATTCGTTATGATCGGAGATTAAATTAGAGAATAAATAAATTAGAGCAATAAAACTTAAACAACTGGCAGCACGATACATTTTTGAAACAAGTATATCCTAGGTGTTCGTTATTGTCCTTACTCTATGTAGTTTGGTTGACGGACTTGGCCGAATGGACGTTTGTTTGGTCGAAAGGATATTTGGTCGAAATATCTTTATTTTGAAAAATTGGATAGTAATATTATTTAATATAATAAGAATAATAACTAACAAGTTCTAAAGTATGAAGAGAACCGAACATTTTTTCCACCCCTTATACTTGCGATGAAATGTTAAGAAAAAAATTCAAAATGTTGTGCAACATATGCTGCAGTTCGTAATATGGATGGATTCACATTATGTACACATTAAAATTAATTTTTCTTTTTATAAAATTACTCTCAACTCTATGGAAATAATTATCATAATCAAATTAAACGGAGGCTGTAGTTCGTAATATGAATTTATATTTAAATAAAAGTCTTTCAGCCAAATGTCCGTTAGGTCAAATTTACACCAAATCTACTTTCGGTCAAGTGTCACCACGATGTAGCAATATCTTTGCTATTTATTACCTTCAAATGGTCATCAAAAAGTTATTTTTGTTTTCAGATGTAGTTCACTATTTAAGAATAATAATTTTTGTTTTAACTTTAAAGGAATACAGGTATCCCATCCACTTTCTAATAAGTATTGTAAGATATAACACAAGAAGTCCAAGTCAACCAGAGCTGTGAAAAAAATAAACTTGAAAGCAAATTCAACAAATACTTTGTATTGGAAATTATGGGACGAAACTGCAACATACTAGTTGCAGTTTATTTTTCTATTTATTTACTAATTAGATAATTCACATAATAGATTTGATTTGATTTTAAAAACCAATATAATTTTAAAGTTTTTCGAACAGTTGTTATAAAGTTGAATAATTAGATTTAATAGTGATTTGTGAATGCAAAGGCCCGCAACTAGTCCACGAATCCCACAGCTGTTCGTATTGGTGTGGAGCACCATTCGGGTCTTCAATCCCAATCCAATCTTCCTCACTGTAACAAAAAGGAATAATTTAGAATCCGTGAAATTTAAATTGTAAAAGTTATTCGAGTTATAAAATAAGTTATAACTGCACGGACCCAAATAAGTTTTCTAGATTTAATATTTAAATACAGTGAAAAATTAAATTTAATTATTGACTTTGAATGTGGAATATAGAGGAAAATTCAGATCGCATAAAACTGTGCTAAGTTTTAGTGGCGACATACCTTCAATTTCCCAATTCCACCGGCAACTTCTGATCACAGGATGAGACAATTGAGGAGACCACGAGCTAGGCAATGATTAGGAATATTGCAGTGGTCTTCAGACACTCGAGAAGACTGAAGAATGCGTATATGTTGTAGATAACCAGTTTGATAGACGATGCACCAACATCGTAGTTCTCAACTAAACTCCATAAATGACGAAACTTAATCAGACTTCAATCTCCCATTACGATCGCTTCAATCTGGTGGGACTCATTATATAAGTTTTAGCAGAGTATCATTGTGATATTTTTACTTCTCAACTAAATATTGCCACGTTGTTGTTATAAGGCATGCTTCTCAATTTCGTACTCTTTCCATAATAGACTGTCTGTCACCTGCTTCACAGCTGATTTGAGAATTTGGCATTATTTAACATGGTTCACCTGCTCAGGGTATCTGAAATTCTCGGTAACATCTTTTAGAGGAATAGAGGTGAAAGTCGCCAAAAACAGAGTATCATGGATTACTTAATTTGAATATATACTAGAGTTGAACAAATTGTGGCCCGTGCAAGCTATATTATATACATATATATTATTTCCAACACTTTGGATCAATAATTAATATATCTATCTATATAACATGCATGCACTTAATTGTTTTAATTATTTCAGTCTAAATATTTATTTATAAATAAATAAATAAATTTAATTTGTGTTTTTTCAAACTTTTTCTAAATTTAAAACTTTTTCATCAACAGCGCCTCATAAATCAATGCATTAATTCATGGTTTCATCAATTTGAATAAATAAACACTACTACTATTATTATGCACATTCTGATTGAATTTGAATTTACTGTAACAATTTTCTGAGGATCATGTCATTCAACTTTTTAATTATTATTATTGTCATAAAGACACAGTGGAAAGTAAACGTAAAAAATATGGGAAACTATAATTTTTATTTTGTACATACACATCAAAGTCGTCCGCTAGCTACTTTGGAAAGAGCACTCACTGAAAGTGTAAAAGTAATCTGTCAACAGTACCGCATAAACAGGTTAAGGTGGTACGGTATTATTTTTATTTGGTATTTCTTTATCTGCACCAAAATTAAAATGGGATTATGAAACCTGATTTGCCAATAATAGAATAAAGGAGATGATGAATAACAATAAATTTTATAAATATTATTCTTTTTATTGATCTTGTTCATATCTGTGCTTTTGTACGTTTCATTCCTATATTTAGTCTGGCTCAAGCGTAAAGCACTTACGGTGAGTTTTCAGAATCTTTGCAGACTCTTCTCTGTCTTCGTCCTAGGAAGATTATAGAATGTGAATTTATTAATATATAGGCTTATGCTTCGAATTTACTTGTAAACTGAGATTTCCAATAGAATCGAATACTTTAGAAAGGAGGAGCAGTCAATTAGGGAAATGAAAAAGAAAGGATTGTTTAAGTCATTATTAGATACAGGGAGCTTAGAGAAAAAAGTTACAGAATTCCGGAAACTATTACATGTAATGTACGTATCAATAACAGATCCATTAGAGAGATAATAATAAATTAATATGATTTCTTTATACTATTGTAAAAAGACAATACGCATTATCTAACACAACCAAGAATTTATTATAAATTAGAATTTCAAAGAATACGTTCTGTAACAAAGTTTTGTTTTGTAGGACGGCACGGAACAATGTATCTAAAAAAAATTGATTGTGCTAAACACCGTTGTGAAGAATTTCAGAAGCTTCAGCCTGTCTAAAGTGTGCAATTGAGTGATTGATCTTTCTTAGATTGTGACCATTCGGCTGGATGACATTCGGATCCCCCTTTTGGTCGTTTTGGCCATCCAGAAGAATAGTCGGCTGGCACTGAGATGTTTCCCTGTGGACGAGTAAAAATAAATGTAGTCTGTTTTGACAATAGTCTGAGTTCTTTCATGATAGAACCTGAGTGTAGTTATTGGGCAGAGCGGATGGTTTTGCTCTATACTAAGGAAGATGAGGTCAGGCTGTCTGTGCTTTTTTTTAGGAAAACTTGTGATAGGAAACAAGGTTGTAGAGGAGTGATTTTGGGGGGTAGCTAATGGTGGAGGAGGTGCTTGATTCCATGCAGAATGGAAGAGAGAAAGACGAGCCCCGGTGAGTCATTGACTCCGTTGCTGTCTGGGGTTATATCCAACTGGTCGAGATTTGTTTAGGCTGTCTCCATTATTTCTCGGATATCGTGGTGCGGAGTGTCGGAAGCCTTGTATGGCTAGGAAATATGTCCTTTGGCCTCTGGAGGGTTGATGCTCTTCTCTATTGTATCGAAGAGAGATCCCACGAAAAGTTGGAACTGTACGAGTGGGTGGCTGAAAGGTAGATCTGTGTGAAGGAATCCCCCTTGGATGTAGAGTCTTAGGATTAACCTGCCTATACTGAGAAAGTGGATGGTGGTTTTGTTGGTTCCAATTATTGATGAGCTCTTAGAGTTTCTCTGTGTTTGGTTAGAACCGGTTGTAAAAACTTTCTGATGGACTGGCTTAAGAGTGTTATTCAAAATTGCTTCGTCAAAATAGTACTTACCTTCAAGGCAGAAGATGGTAGTATTGACTATGTTTTCTTGGTAGATTAGAATGTCTCTGGTATGTGGGGGTTGTTGGTGTGCTGTAGCTTCAAAGCGAAGCAATAAGCATGCAGCACCTAACTTTTCTGCCAATTGGGTTGTCATTTTGGCATAGCTTTTGAACGCATAAGCATTCCAGCGTATTGTGTGTTCCAGGCTATGATGTACATTGTTGTTAATCACGCTAGGTAGTTCCTGTTTCATTAGAGTTAGTGCAGTATGTGTTGCAGCTACATGGTTATATGTTCCTAGGTAGTAGAGAAGCTCTTCCTTGAGATAGTGTTGCATAGCAAGGATATCAAGGGAGGGAATAGAGAGGTAGGCATGTGCAGAAATTAAGTCGGAGAGGTATGTATAACTGGACGACGTCCCTGTGTTCAGGAAGGTTACAATATCGTCGCATCCTTCTGTTGCCGTCACCGTCATAAATGACGCAACCTTTGGAAGAAGAGATCGCCCATTGAAATCTTTAAGTTTCTCTAGAGTGGATGAAGCATTCGTGCCATTGAGAATATTGACCAAGATATCACGTGAGCAGTGTGCTAAGCGGTGTTTATTGAGGGCTTTTCGCAAATCTTCATGTAGCGCATGCTGTCTATGCATATGGGTGCCTTGTGGAGAAGTAGTGACTGAGAAGCCAAGTACTTCTTTAGCCTGCTCTGTAAAAATATGCCGCCCAATGTAGAGGTTATCTGATGCTCGGGAGGCATTAGGACGAAATACAGTATCCTCACAGCAGTCAGCTAAGAAAGGACCCGAGTTGTCTAAAATGAGCTGATAGCGTACCGTAAAACACAGAGGGTTGCTGCCCACTACGAAAAAGCGTCCATATGCAGTTTTTTTATAATGAAATAAGACCTCATTCGTTTCTCCAAATAGTTCGGCGAGGGCGCTTTCTGGAGGATAGTAAGTTTTAGATAGTATATCTTTGGGGGAAGAGAGGGGTGAAGATTGTGTGGAGGAGTCTATAGGAGTAAGTACGAGAGAGCTTACTTTAGTAGAAGTAGTTGAGTGGGTGTGTGCTAAGTGAGTAGAACCAACAGATACTGGAAGAGCAGTCTGATCCTGAACCGGTGGTACTGAAGAAGATGCTAAGTCAATAGGTGGCGAAATCTGAGGGCAAGGTACTGATTCGATACCGAGAGGAGTGGCTGGGCATGAAGTGGGAGTGATAGGGCTTCCCTTTCTTTGATTAGATTGATTGCCATGATCCTCTTTGGTGAACTTAAGGTCATGGTCTACCTCCTGTAGGTCGTTTGTATTATAATAAGACAATGAAGTACCAGCTTCTTCAAATTCATAGTTAATCTCCTACGAATTATAGTGATATTCGGGGTAAAAATTCCGCTCCCAATAGTCTTCGGCAGTGGGAAAAGAGTAAAACCCCTGAAATAATAATTCTTCGGGAATTTCATACTCCCGGCCGGGTCTGCGAGAATCATAGTTCCTATAGCTAGTAGGTGAGTAACTTCTCTCCCGTCGGGAACGTCTGACTCTTCTTTCCCCTTGAGGAGAGGTTCTCTCAGATCTCTTATCTTTCCTCTCGGAATAATCGTCGTTATGCTCCTGAAGGGATGGTTCTCTCTTTCGTGAAAGAGAATTTTCTAGGGTGGGAGAATTGCCATCACAAGGAAAAGTATCTTCCCCCGAATGTGTATCATCCTGTGTCTCCATTTCAGCAGTGAGAATTCTTGACTCAGAGCGAGCTGAAGAAGGACTACGGGCTGTAGACCCTCGATGGAGGAGTTGCGAGAACTCTTGGCGAAGATCAACAGAACAGAAGAAGTTTAGTAGCTCATCTCCTTCTATTCGGGACATTTGTCTATGAGATTTCAGCATATTGAAGACATATGAAAGTTTCTGGGTCGAACCTTTTGACTGTTTGTAGTCTTCAATCCAAGATGTGCACAGCTTGCATGCTTCTGGACTGTTAAAAAAGATGGTTGTTAGAGTTAGTATTATTGAGAATAGTGATATGTATATTGAAATATAAATAGATTTTCTATTTCAAAAAGGTAACTTGCCTCCAGGTAAGGCCAGTTCCTTTGGCTCCTTTCTCTGAAGATAAAAGACAGGGGGCATGCTTGGTGCAAAGATGGTCGAATGACGTTTTGTCACAAAGTTTACAGGTTTCTGCCATAGCATATGACTTGCTTACAAGTTTTAACTCACTTTCTGGAATGAAACAAGTTATATATAATACAGTAGTTATTATGTATAATACTAAGAGGTATATATAAATAGCCATCTTTTAGTTGATAGCTTCATTTTTATTTGCTTATCGCTTCGATGATATTAGCTAATCGTTATTTGTAGGTATTACCGAAAGTATGTGCAAAATCGTATATTCTTTATTTGATATTAGCTATTTCCTTAGTTTATAGTTAGGAAAGATAGCGAAGGCAGTAGTATAAAGTTTTAATTCGCTATTCGAACTTAGATTGTAGGGATAAGTATATACGAGTAGTAGGTTTTTTCTCTAATCACATATGGAAGCTAAATTTTTCTAGTTCATTCGCTATTGCCTATTATCTAAGAAGAAAAGGAATTAGATGGTAGAGCGTTAGCAAAAGCTTATTCGCTAGAGCAAGAGAATATTAGCTATCCTGTAGAAATAAAAAAACACAATTAAAAAATCTAACTTGTTAGCATACAGATGAAGTAGGCTTACATTGGTACAAGCTGAGGCACGGGAGATGCTGCCTCTGTACACGGTCCAACACGAAACTGAGTTGTTGCGGTAATGCCGCCACGCCTTATACAGAGTCACACTACCTAGAGGGTTGGGGCGAATAAGAAACGAATGAGAAGCGAATGAGAACGAATGAGAAACGAACGAAAAACGAATGGTAAGTGAACGAGAAGCGAAAGAGAACGAATGAAAAGCGAACGAGAAGCGAACGAAAAGCGAATGAGAAGCGAACAAAAAACAAATGAGAAGCGAACGAAAAACGAACGAGAAGCGAATGAGAAGTGAACGAGAACGAATTAGAACGAATTAGAAGCGAACTAATTTCTTTTTCTTGCTTTTAATTTTCGTCTGATAGGGAAATGAATACTGGAACAATTCTGAAACGTATAATTAAAGAAAAATAAAAGAACTGATAGAGACTAGTTATTTGGCGTTTAATATATTACGTTATTCTATGTCGTAATATATTACGTTATTCTATGTCGTAATGTATTACGTTTTTCTATGTCGTAATGTATTACGTTATTCTATGTCGTAATGTATTACGTTTTTCTATGTCGTAATGTATTACGTTATTCTATGTCGTAATGTATTACGTTATTCTATCTCGTAATGTATTACGTTATTCTATGTCGTAATGTATTACATTATTCTATGTCGGAATATATTACGTTATTCTATGTCGTAATGTATACGTTATTCTATGTCGTAATGTATTACGTTATTCTATGTCGTAATGTATTACGTTATTCTATGTCGTAATGTATTACGTTATTCTATGTCGTAATGTATTATATTTTATTCTTTTTGATATGGTTGGAATTTACACTACTACAAATTAAATGTTTTTTCACTTATCTTGTTATATTCAATTGCATTTTAGGTGGTGATACGATAGATACTCTAAAGAACTTTGGTCTGTTGATATTTGACTGTTATCAAGTCTTCTCAAAACAACTCCTTTGACATTAGTTGATAGCGGTAAGCTGAGTAGAAAATGAATGAATGCATTGTAGAATAATGAATAAAGCACACTAACATCAAAATACCCTAACACCTACCTACTTTGCAGGAATAAATTTAAGGTGTACCAAGTGCTCTCACAACGACTACTCAACAGCGCCCCATAAACAGTTTCCAGAGACTTTATTTCTGCGGTTACTTTGAATTAAATAAACATATATTATATAAATGAAGGAACAACCTCAGTTGCTAGCTCCCAAGAGCTGATGCAGTGTCGTCACTGGTTAGTTAGCCAAAGCAAAAACTAACTGCAATCCTAGTTGCGAGTTCCTAGAACTCTTGCACAGTCTCCAACCACCCCTTTAACTGGCCAACTCACACCTGATTGTACAACGTACAACCGTATGATGAGACAACCGGTAAACACTTCTTGTACTCACAGTACAAAAAGGTTGTACCTAGGAAGCAAATCACACAAAATGCAAACCTCAACTTGCGTGCTTAGGAAAGCAACTCACCACTACGTGGTTTACTTCCAAAGTAAACCGACGCTAGTACAACAAGTACTCCCAAAAACTACCTAACCGTTAGGCAAGTAACACGTTACTTACAAAACACTTTTGTCACAGACAAAGCTTGAAACACTCACAGAACACTTTACAGAACCAGGTCTCAAACGCCGCTCGTCACTTCAAAAAATCCTCTGTCATTATCAGTGGCTTGCCGCTTCCAACCATTTTTGTAATCACAGATTAGTACAGCAAGTTACCACATCCCCCCTAGTTCCTTTAAGAACTCATGGGACATAGTCGGCCAACCAACCAGGTTGACGACGAATCCTACCTGATCGTCTTGGCTCCTCCACGGGAGCCCTGACAACTTCACCGATTTCCTCGGGTCTATCAGAGTCTGACTCATCAGACTCAGTCATAACCTGCTCCTGCTCTGCCGTTAGAGCCTCTGGCTCAACCGTAGGCTGCACCTGGTCTGCTGATCTACTGAGAGGTTCAGTGCCAGCATGAGCGTCGTAGAACGTTGACTCATCTTCATCTGAGTCATACTCAGGAGTCTCCTCATTGGAGCCTCGACGTTTCCTAACGTCACGGACATGTCTAGGCATGCCATCCACACATATGACATGTTTGGATTGCACCTCTGTAACTCTTCCATGAGTCCAGTGCTTGGTGCACGAGGGTATCGCAGGCTTGACCCATACCTCGTCACCAATGGAAAAATTCTCATTTTTCCCCTCCACTTCAACCTTCTGGTTGATATCGTAAGGTACCCTCCAAGGGTACTTGAAAATCTTACGATACGGAACAGATGCGTCCTCAACACCTTTCCGAGGCGTGACATTATACCAAAATGTCGCAACCTCAGGGGAAATTTTTCCCCGTGCAGCGATCCTCTTGATCGTGCGATGGTTTCTCTCTACTATTCCATTTCCACTTGGGGCGTAAGCGGCACGGAATCGCAAAGAGATTCCCCAATCTCTGGCAAACTGCTCGACAGTTGCCGACCTAAATGCCGTCGAGTTGTCTAACAACAATTCGGCAAAAGGTCCGTGCTCAACAACCACTTGCTGGAGATTGGTCACAATACTAGCTGCCGTCTCATTCGACAACCTTCGCCATATTGTGAACCTCGACGGACCGCAATCAACGATGGAAAGGTAGTGGACATTGTTGTAGTGCGTAACATCAGCAGCTACACGATGCCAGTTCCCTTCCACGGCTAAGTCACCTCGCTCAACGAAGTTCTCAACCCTTCTTGAAGGATCTATACGAAGACACTCTTCGCATCCTTCGATCTCACGTTTAACTTGGTTGCGAGTTAGGTCCAACCTAATCTGCTTGCCAAGGTAAAGCGTGCGATCGACGCCAAAATGATGCGGCAGATGAGCCGCCCATATGGCATCCTTTAGCGTCTTTCCTGTCGAAAGAGCCGCCGAAACAGTCTCTACTGTTTCAGAGTCATCAGACTCTTGATAACTAAGCCATTTCTTAGTTACCCGAGTTAACTGGTCAGCCTTGTTTTCGATTGTCGAAACAAATCGAAACTCAACTGCCAGTTCATACTCGTTGATGATTTCCTTAATCACCGCCAAGCGTCGCTTGATTAGCATTTGAGCCGCTCCCTTCGTGCGCACACGAGAATGGCCCTCAACCGTGTTGTCTAGCCAGGACAACACAGTTCTGGAATCCGTAGCAATCGCGAAAGCTTTGAAGCCCCACGTGATTGCTAGGTTGATTCCACGCCCAACAGCCTCAAGCTCTGAGACGTTGATGTGGTGATGATCTGACTTCTTTCGAAGCCAGGTAGCATCTTCCACTAGTGCGCCATCCACCTGAATGACAACACCCATCGCTAGCGAACTAGCATCAGTCCAAACAGTAACATTACCGTTTGGATTGACATACCACTGACCCTTCACAGGATCTTCAGAGAGGACTCGACTCACCAGTTCGTCAACTAGCTTACGAACACACTCACTGACAGGTTCGTCCCAGGAACCGTCTGACCCCAATCGCTTCAGAAAGCTGCAATGAGGCCTTAGCCAACCCGCTACAGGGTAATGCCCTGTGAGCCGACCACACAGAGAAAACAAGTGTCTCTTCGTCATACCAGAAGATTCTGATATGTAAGAAGATAGCTCGGATCCTCTAGACATTTTCAAATGTCCATTGGGCACCTTATTCAAGGCAATCCCAAGGACTCGACCACCGTCAAGCCCTTCCGGTTCTTTCGATTCGAGTCCATATCGATGCAAGTGTTCCCTAACTCGAGAAGCACTAACAATAGACTCTTGGACCAAAATATCATCGATATAATGATCCGTGGCACGATCAATTTGATCGTCCATCGAAAGAACTTTACCGAGAATCATCGTCATGATCCTCGGTGCACATGTCAGGCCGAAGCCAAGACGTGTCAAAGCATAATGGACTCCATTATACCTGACAATCTGGTACTGCCATAGTTCCTTGGAGACATGAATCTGCAGATAGGCAGCCTTCAGGTCTACGACCTTAAGCTGCCCCTGCAGTTGTCTCCACTTGCGTACCTTCTCAGCACACACTGCCGATTCCTCAGTATGAGATTCGACAAAAGGGTTAAGCTCACGGTAATCCATTACCGGCCTAACCTTGTCCTTAGTAGGCTGGACAACGACCAGCAGTGGAATGACACCCTTAACAGGTCCTTTCCACTCTACTAGCCAACCTTTGGAAATCCAACTTTGGATCTCCGTTGTGTACCTCTCGTGTACACCTGGTGTTCGAGTACATTTGTACTCTCCAACACCAGTCTGAAGCTGTTTTGGCTTGCCAGCAGCCCAGCGCCAGCTCACGGTCCATTTGCCGTTAGCAAAAACAGCATCGAAATCTTTATCAGAAATCGACAGTGGTGGAGCCACACCACATGCTATAGGACGTCTTTTTCCCTTGGAAAAGACTCCACAGCAATCAGTCGCATTAGGCTTACCCCAATCGACCAAATAACGAGAATCGGATCCTCTGCGAATCGTCACACCTCCCATGTGATCGACAACGTCATCACCTAGGAGGCAGTCAACTCCGAGATTTTCCAATCCTCTGTGGGCAATTGCACGTACACTAAAACAGTGTCCATGCAATCCCACTGCCACCCAGCACTCCCTTCCATTGGTGGAAGTTTTGCCGTCAGCTGTCATAAAATGACGGGCCTTTCGGCCCTTAAGTCCCACCACCACCCGGGTAGACACCATCGTGCACCCGCTGCCTGTATCAACCAGACACAAGACAGATTGGCCATTTACAATGGCCTTGACAACTGGCATCTCACGACTCGAAAGTCTACCAGCTGCCATGAGTACTCCCAGAGTACCCTTGGTAGGAGTGTTAGCCCCCACCACTACTAAGTCCCCAGGACTTAGCTTGCTGCTCGAAGCAGCAGAATCCTTCCCAGAAGGATCCATGGAGGATTTTACTCTTCCATGGTTTCTCCGATGGAGGTTGCGGTGCCCCTTACCACAGCCTCCTCGGAAAAACCCGCATCACCAGCGGATGACGCGACAGTCACAGGACTGTCAGGGCACTCCCGGGCAAAATGCCCGGGCTTCCCACAGGTGAAACATAAGTTTCGCCCATGTGAAGAGGGCTTGCCCGTCTGCATCACCTTGGAGCGACGTCTTTGGGTGCAATCTCTCACCCGGTGAGGACCCTGGCACCGTGGGCAAGAAAGCCCTTGCCTCCTGGAGGCAGTAGCCACTCTGGTGGCCTGGCCTGTCCCAGACTGGCCTGAGGCATCCCTCTGTGCGGACAATCTGTCACGCACCTTTGACACCAAAATGTCAAAGTCAGAGGTGTACGCCTCTGGGAGCATCACTGCCCACTTATGGATGGAGGGGAGGAGTCCTTCAAAGAACTTCACTCTGAAAACCATACAATCGGTTTTCACCTCCATCCTAGCACCGAAGCGCTGCAGGTCGTCAACATAAACGTCCACAGCCTCGCCAGATAAAAGCTGACGAGACGTGAAACGTCTGTACGCTTCCTGCCGGGACATACCATACTGAGCCAGCAGTACTCCCTTGACTACCTCCCACTGAGAGGCTTCCGACACCCTCATGGCACGGAATACTCGAGCGGCGTTGCCCTCGAGCAAGAAGTCCACGACCTCTTGGGGTTCGACCCGCTCGCTGCGACAGCGACGTTCGAAGTCGTCCAGCCACTCTGACACATCAACTGTGCCATCGCCACTGAACTTGGGGAGAGCTCTCCCCAACCGATCAATAATTGGCCCCTTGGCCTGCATTAAAATGCTTGCCAATTGGCCAATATCAATCATACCGGATGTCCCAGACATCCCTGGTCCCTCACTAGAAGAACCAGTATCAGTCTTGCCTGCTTTCTCAGAGTCAGACATGATGACGTCACAAAGATGTGATAAAGCCTAGATAGCTTGAAGGAACAACCTCAGTTGCTAGCTCCCAAGAGCTGATGCAGTGTCGTCACTGGTTAGTTAGCCAAAGCAAAAACTAACTGCAATCCTAGTTGCGAGTTCCTAGAACTCTAGCACAGTCTCCAACCACCCCTTTAACTGGCCAACTCACACCTGATTGTACAACGTACAACCGTATGATGAGACAACCGGTAAACACTTCTTGTACTCACAGTACAAAAAGGTTGTACCTAGGAAGCAAATCACACAAAATGCAAACCTCAACTTGCGTGCTTAGGAAAGCAACTCACCACTACGTGGTTTACTTCCAAAGTAAACCGACGCTAGTACAACAAGTACTCCCAAAAACTACCTAACCGTTAGGCAAGTAACACGTTACTTACAAAACACTTTTGTCACAGACAAAGCTTGAAACACTCACAGAACACTTTACAGAACCAGGTCTCAAACGCCGCTCGTCACTTCAAAAAATCCTCTGTCATTATCAGTGGCTTGCCGCTTCCAACCATTTTTGTAATCACAGATTAGTACAGCAAGTTACCACAATAATATATAAATTGAGTTTCTCTTTTACTTAATTGTGGAATATGAAACTTAGTTATTTAAATAAATTCATTATACATTATTTATCGGCAAACACTTAATTAGATATGGAACTAATTTGCTTGTTTTAGTTTAAAGAGATGAATTTGTGACACCAAGCAAATCAGCTGAGCATAATGCCTTGAAAAGTGTGTCTATGATTCGACAACAGTACTCCATAAAGCAGGTTAAAAAACGCCTATTCATCTTTTCCAACTCCATCCAGAACATTTTAACGGTTTATAAACATTGTTGATTAATTTAACATGTTAAATCTGACAAGAATACAGAATTATTATTAGTAGGTATTTACAGAAAAATAACTGATGAATAAATAAAAAGTTAGTCGAAAGAAAGATAATAGTGTTTGCATGAAACTGTAGAAAGATGTCAACAGAGCTTCATAAAAATATAAAATTACTAAGTGAAGAAAAAACCCTATGATTTTTCTTTTAATCATAATTATTTCATGTAGAGTAACTAGATCATTTACTGCTTTTATTAAGATAGAACAAATAAAGATTTAGTAAATCATATTAAATTTTGTTATCGTGGTTTATGTTGTTATCGAATAAAATTTTGGAACAAAATGACTGGGATTAGAAGAACAAAAAGTGGCACAGTTCACTGTGAACAGTACTTCATAAACCCATTCCAATGTTTTTCTATTCCAAACCAAATTACATCGTAAAAAAAAGTTAGAGATTTATTTCTTGGGTTGATCATTTATTTTAAGTACTATTAGGTTATAATTGTATATTGAGTCACAGGTCTGTATTAAAAATTATATACATATATACTATAGTGTGTAAGATAATTTGTACGTGGTATATGAACTTTGAGGTGATTTAGAAAATTTGTTCATTTCTCTTTCTAACGATGTAGGTAGAAACTTTCCAGAGTTACGTTCAATGGCAATAGTTACAAATTTTACAAAACTTTCTTGTCATAACACTTATTTAATTTATAGTAACAAACAGAAATTTTTTAAATAGGGTAAGTTCCACATCTTCGGTCATAAAAGAAAAAAAAACGATATAATAATTATTATTTCACTAGGATAGATTGAGTAAAAACAACCATCCGTGTTGGTTGTTTTTACTCAACCTACCGATTAATTGTCTTATCCTATTTAAGTTTTATTGACTGTTTAAATGAAATTATTTTGTGAATTTAAAACCATATTTGAACTGCTTTGTGAAAAATGACAACATAAATGTTATCACGCATTGTTATATACTGGGGCTATTAAGAAATATAATGATATAATTATCATATATTCGCTAACAATGTCACTTATATGTCTTTTTTTTATTGCATAAATTTTAACTAACTAATAAAAATGACATGAGATGAAATCTACATGAGGTGAAATTGTATATTGCATATTAAAATGCACCTTAGTAGCTATTTGTACCTATAATGTTAAAATGAATCTTCATAACATTTATGAAGTACTGTTGAAAGATGAAGTACGAATTTTTAGGATTGTTACTTATTATTACCGACGCACGCATCTCGTTGTCTGTCCGTCCATAAGGTTTATTTATTTCTAAACCTTTCTTTCGGTCAAGTTATCATCAAATAGCGATAATGATATATTATATAAACAATATCATAATTTTCAGGAGTATAATGAATACAATTTCTATAAAAAATAATAATTGAATTATTATTATTTTTTGTTAATTTACCTAAAATACTACAAATAATTGAATCAATAATAAACTAAAAGAATAATTTATACTCAATATATTATTGTACGTTAGCTACATTTCACAATAATTGGAATTAAAAACAATCCAATAACAGAACCAAATTAATAAGATATACTGAGCATAAAACATCGTTTGTTTTGAACTAATTGTTTTTTAGTCAATTCAGCTGATGTTTCCATCATTTTTCTTTAAATTCCACTAATGTTGATATGGCATAACTTGTTTCTAAATATATGATAGTAATTCAATCATAATCAATACAATCCGTTCTTCTTCTGAATTTCTAATATTGAGTCCAAAGAAAAAGAATGTACCTACCTACCTAATCCGTTTGTTTTGAACACCATCTAGGTAGGTATCATCTATTTAATATTCGCCTATAGGAAGTAAATAGGAGAAAATTATAATAGAATCCTTAAATTAATTCAGATATTCATTTAACAATTAAATAATAATTATTAAAATTATTTTCTTAATAATTTTAAACGAAAAAAAAGGAACGACAAGCGTTTTTTTTCCAGCGTTTTATTGGTGCTTCATACTATTTATTGGAATACATTGAGCATCAGAAAATTTATTAAAGTATAAAAAGATATAGTATAGAGAAATAATTTTTCATATTTATGACCCTAAACCTTAGTTCAGTTATAATAAGTTATTTAAACTCATTTTTCGAGTAGCGAGCTTATATCTAACTTATAGGTATATCTGAACCCCTATTATATAATGCGGAATTTGTCTACAAAACCAATCAAATGCGAAATCACTGGAAAGAAAAAGGCTACAATGTATAATAATTGTCTTCACTAACAATATAACCAAATTACCATACCTACCATACTATTTGTATTAACTAACTAACTATACGAAGTTCATCTTCTCTACATTAGGTAATATCCACACTTACTTTATGAGGCGCTGTTGAGAACAACACAAAATGGAACTCAATCTTGAAACGTCATGTAGCAAAAACGAGCTTTTTTTTCTATAAGTAGACGACTGACTTGACTGACTTTGAATTATATATTATATTTTTATATCAATTTGATTTTCCTTATCTGCTTCAATCTATTTATCAGTCTTGATCGAAGAAATGAAAAAACAAATCAAACCTTTTTATTCGACGAATTTTCAATTGCAATTATTTTATAGTTGTTCCTATATTTCCTGACCTGATAAGCTTTTTTCATTGTTAAACTTTAAAGATTTACCATTGTTCTTACTTATAGGTAACACAGTATGGAAACTAATAAAAGAAGGAGCATACAGTTTAGCTCTGTAATTTGCAAGGGATATACGATTACTTTCGTATTTTTTCGTCCATCTGGTATCTTCAATACTATAAAATAACTTTACAATATTTAATTACAATTATGATGTCATTAGTATTTTCGTTCCTTCAGTATTCTAAATCTAATACATAATTATTACACTTACAAATCCATAAATGGAGTATTATACCAATTAAATAGTATCAATTAAATCAATTAAATGGTATCAAATAAATCAATTAAATAGTATTGATTGAAACTGGTATATTCGCTGAACGTCCTATGCAATATAGCGTCATGTAAATTATTTATGAATATATTTTAATTGTCTATAATAGATAAGAAAATCTATGTGCATGGATTAGAAATTTCATCCGATGATGAGACATTTATAATCATCCTATGTATAATAATCAGTTTGCTTGGAACTATTGCAGTTTGCTTGGAACTATTTCAGTTTGCTTGGAACTATTTCAGTTTGCTTGGAACTATTTCAGTTTGCTTGGAACTATTTCAGTTTGCTTGGAACTATTTCAGTTTGCTTGGAGCTATTTCAGTTTGCTTGGAGCTATTTCAGTTTGCTTGGAACTATTGCAGTTTGCTTGGAACTATTTCAGTTTGCTTGGAACTATTTCAGTTTGCTTGGAACTTTTTCAGTTTGCTTGGAACTATTTCAGTTTGCTTGGAGCTATTTCAGCAGTTTGCTTGCTATTTCAATTAATAAAACCTGTTGCTTATTCATTGTTTTCATTGTTAATGCAATTAATATGATGTCTGTAAGCTTATTTATTATATTGTAAGCAGATACGTATTAATAATTCATACGTATATTAATCTAACAATTATTAATTTTTTCTCTCAAAAACCAAAATAAGGATTTTCAAATTATTTAATATTAAATGTGAACTGAAGACAGAAAAAGTCACAAACTATTAGTTTTCCTTTTTATGTATTTCTTAATAAAAGTGAGACGGTACACGGAAAACTGCCAGGCAGAAAACTGCCGAAGCGGAAAACTGCCAGGCGGAAAATTGCCAGGCGGAAAACTGCCAGGCAGAAAAATGCCGAAGTGGAAAAATGCCAGGCTGAAAATTGCCAGGCGGAAAACTGCCAGTCACTTATTGGCAATTTAATCAGTTTAGTCAATAATGACATTTAATTTATAAAAAAGCCTTTCGCCTTTCGTTAAGGAGTTAAAGGGATATTCACTTAAAAAAAATAAAAATAATAGTTAAATGTACACAATTAAATTGATAAGAAAAATATTTAAAATACATAATGAGATAAGTATTACTGACATTAATCAATTACAATATAGAAATTGAAAATATAACCTTTCTTAGAAAATACTAAGAGAAGAAACAAAGGAATAATTGTATTAGGGACAGAGTACAATTTCATTGTTTACACAACGCGTCTTTACATTATCAGTTCATAACGGGTTTGGTGTCTAATTATTTCGTTTTGTGTTTATAATTTGAGAATTGAACAAGTCTTCAACCCTGCTAACAATTCCCTATTTCCTTCACATATTTAACATGTGGTTTAATGGTTTTAATGTGGTAATGGAGTATGAATATGTGTTATCCACATTGAACCAATTTAACCATCATAAAAACACATAATCAACATGTGGTTATGCCATTTTAAAACCATATCATAAAAAAAAACATATCAAATAGAGATTGTATAGACCACATCATATCCACATGTAAATTACCATACCTATAACAGGTGTTTACCAAGTGTTAATTACCACATTCATAGCAATATGTTAAATATCATACTTAGAACATATGGTAACCACTACGTAAAATAACATGTAATAAATATGGTATCCATTTTCAAATATATGCATGGTATACACATGATTTAAATGTGTGAGTGCCTCATGGTATACACATGGAATTGTTTAAAGGGAAGCTTAATATTCACTTGCACTCACAAAAAAAAACTTATATCGATGTTCGTGAAACATTTAGAATTTGCAACCCATCATCTATGATTATTAAACTGCTATTACTTACCTAATTCTCTGACAATTTCAATAATACTTTCTACATATAAATGAAAATTGTTAAATTGAATGGGTTGTGTTAATGACATGGAGAATAAAAATGTAAATGTAATAACTATTTAAAATACATATAAGTTGATTTAACATTCACTTAATTTACTGTATAATTTAAAATTATATTATTGAGAGAATATCTAATTATCTAGTATTCACAAATCAGTACACAGAGTTTAACGTTTTCTTCGGAACCAAAGGCTATATTGCTGACGTCAATAGAAAATTAAAAACAAGACTATAAACGTAACTGAACATGTTTTTAAAATTTATGTAACTTTGAAAATAAGTTAAAAATAGTAATTATAAAATCTTTATGTGTACTGAAGTTTGGTTTACCGAGTGTTTAATAAAGTAGATTTGTTGAAATATTAATTTTCTTTGAATATTATTTAAGTATTTCAATATCTATATATAGTTATAACTGTAAAAAATGAATGTCCCCTTACCCTCTTGAAGAAGGACTAACGCCGTTTTTTTATAAATTAAAATGTGTTTATAACTAAAGAATATTTCAGGAAGTTAAAAAATATAAATTTATTGCCAATAAGTGACTGGAAGTTTTCCGCCGGGCAGTTTTCCGGACACCGGTGAGACACACGGACAGACAGACATGGTTCTTTCTATACGATAGACATTATTTACTACAATTTATATAGAAAGAGGAATATTAAAATTCTAATTTTCTATTCATCAGCTCTATCTATATTTATTTATATGGTGAACTAAGCTGTATATTTTGACCTATTTAAAAAAAAAAAAAGAATAGCTGATATGCCTTTTAATTCGTCAGCTTTAGTATTGGACAAACACTAATCTATAATCTTGATCATAGTTAGTATACATATATACCGACAAATACATTCTATTTTTGTACTACTGTGCATATAGTTTTTCTATAAGTTATCTATCTGGTTGATTCGATGATAAATAAATCAAGCTTGCATTATACAAAAAATACTTATATAGTCACGCATTGTATGCTAATTGAATTTCTTATTGTTAAAAATAGTAGTATGTAGAACATGAAAAAAATCAATCAAGTAAATAATTAATTAATCGCTCGTTTGCAAGAACAACGCCATAAACACAAAAAATGTGTTTTTCAATCATCCATGTAGGGATGGAGGGAATCTTAAAATACTGATTTTTTGGGTAAAAGTTTCATTATTGTAGCTAAAAAATGTACCGCTAGAGAGGCTAAATGTCCTAACGATATACCATTAAATGTACTCAAATTATAAGTTCTAAAATGCTTCTCCTGAAAAATAATTTCTTTTGGTGGTCCCGTCCGCAAAGACGGTCGAGTTCCATTTTGTGTTGTTCTCAACAGCGCCTCATAATCCGAGTCTCAATAACTTTAAAATGTTTATTTAATACGAGAAATGATATTAAATAACTATTAAATTATATTTTCTTATTCATATTTACTTTCGCTGGTTCTACTAGTTACTTATATTTACTGAAGTTTCCTTTTAATATAACCTATTTTAATTTAATTTACGCTCAAATAATAATTGCAATATGAAATTGAATGTTCCTATATAAGTAATTAACTATTTATTTTAATTCCAATTCATTCAAAAAGTATCGAATAGTAGCAAATTGATGATCTACAAACAAACGGTATTAATTAAAATTTATTTATGAAAATATTTAGGACCTAATTTTTGCCATCTGCAAACTGATTAAAATTTGTTTCTTATAATATCGTGGATATATTGAAAGAAAGTACGTAGATTATTTCTCTTCAAATTCTGTGGGATGTAATACATTCAATTCGATTTCTAACATCAAAATTAGTATATGTACGAAGCACATTGTTTGTTTGAATGGAATATATGAACTATTAGAGTCTTACACTCAGTTTATGAAGCGCTGTTGAGAATAACACAAAAAGCGGTCGGACCTTTTCCTGCTCCTAAACTAGCTTAGCTATAAAAGCTAGCTGCTTGCTTGTTGACTGCGATCTCTTTGTTTTAGGTTGGTTTTATGTTGTTTTTCACTTTCTCTATATAATATATATACACTTCCTTGTGATTGTTAACTTAATTGTCTAATAGTACACATTAGGTATTATAATACATCCATATAAAATGAAACTCATTTTTGGTTCGATTCGACATGGCTTTGGCAAAATCTTTCAAATTTACCCACATTCATTCGATAAAATGCCGACTTTGAGTAACCAGCAAGTAGTAGGTAGGTAGGTAGGTAGGTAGGTAGTAGTACTCTTAGTTCATAGATTTATTTTGAATATAGTTATTTCATCGAGATATTTCTGCCAAAAATATAATATTAAGATTATCTGAAAAATAACCACAGGCATTATTAGCCGTGAGATGTTGCTCCGCGGCGCTACTCACGCGCGTGTGCTAGACAGAGTGTTATTAGCCTGTTATGTTTGTTTAGTTTACCATATAATTAATATTAAAGGAATCGGGAGTTTTAATGGCAATAAAATTTCCAATATTTTGAAGCAGTTTTCCAATGCAATTGAACATAATTTACCTTTGAGAATTAATTTAGCTTCACGGTTAATATTATAACTTATCATTATTTTTCTTTCTATCACAGGAGATGGTTTAATATTATTAGCAAGACTACAAATTTTATCCTCGTCGCTCACCCCCGTACTTAATTTTATAGAAAAAGTAAAAGAAAATAAAAAAAAAACAAGCGGTTTTTTTTATTGGCAGCCACAAAAGGGTCCAAATCCACTGTCCAACTTACTTACTAAAAAATAGAGGAGGGAGGGGATTAAGAGATGATTTAGCTGAATTTTGTGTTGTTCTTAACAGCGCTTCATAAACAGCACGAGGTGGCTCTAATTAAAATTAAACTTAAGACCAAATAACTCTTTAAAGAAGTAAAAAGCAGCAACTACGTTTTTGTGATAATTAACATTAATTAGAAATAATTATGAAACTGGATTTCATATTTAACTAAACCGTAAAGAGAGATTTAAATAAATGTTATAATAGTTACCCCGAAAAATAGGTTCGTTGGTAAAGGTTTATGAAGCGCTGTTGAGTAGTCGATGTGCAGATCACTTGGTGCTCCCTAACTATCCCTAACTCCCTTCCCTCCTCTCCTCCCTTCCTCCATACTCTTTAGGTAGGTACTTACTTTCTTTTTTACTTACTACTGAATATGAATAACCCCTTCATATATAAGTGAGGTGATATTTTCAATTCTTTAAATGAAATCGAGATATAACAATGAGTGAGTGTAGTGTGATTGTGATATTTTGTCTAAGAGAATAAAATTACATTCCTTTTATTCTGAAGCACAATTCGATGTTCAAAGATAAATAATTAATTTAGTATCTTAGGTAATGTGATTTTATTGAATGCTATATTATTTATCAATGACATATGATTTTGCCAGAAAATTCGCTTCATCACAAGGTATTAATTATTAAAGGGAATTCATATAATTCCTTTTTCCAATGAACCTTATCCTAACATAAAAAAATATCTATCATACAAACTAGTTTTTATTCTCAAATAGTGCTGAAAAGAATCAACTTGACATTGTTCTGAAAATCAGCAAATGTTTAATTGTAATCTGACAGAAACTGTACGAAAGAAATAGATCTTTGAAAGAAAAATTGCACTTTACATATTTTTAAAAGATGATAGAACCTACTTGATAATAAATATATTGTTACTAGTACACATATTTTGAAGGAAAAAAGAAAAAACGGCTGCAGCGAGTCAGTGAACAGAAAAATCATTTGCATGTCATTTTTACGGCATTGATATTATTACCAAAGAAAAATCTAATAACAGTCAAATACCAACTGTATGTATTACCTATGTATTACCTATTAAAGGTTTCGGTTATTTTTTTAAAGCTAATGATGATATTAAACACCTCTGATTCCCACCCAGACTGGACCGCTAACCTAATAAAACCTATTGTGAATAGTGAAGTGCATTCATTAATCAGCTTACAAGTTAATCGAATTAGCCCAGTGGAAAAAAGGGTGGTAGAAAAGGTCAATTATTTTAGCCGTTAGAAGGCGATGAATCAACAGAGCCTCATAAACTGTTCAGCAAAACTTTATTTCAAGTAATTTGAAGATAAGCGAAACAATTTGCGACTATGGGAGAAGAGTAAGAAGCTTGATTCTCGCTTTGAGAACAGCGTCGCATAAACGAAAATAAATAAGCCATAATGTTAATTTTAACAAAGATTATCATTATGTATTTACTTATAAATTACCTTGTGTATGAACTTATATTTCATTTGTTAGTTGCTAGTAGCTAAAACACAATTTAATAAATTTCAAAATCAGTTATTGGATTGATTGTAGGTAGTAGATACAAAACAATTAGTTGTTTGTATTATAAATCGATAATGAATTTTATTTGAGTAAGTATTTTTACATGCTTCATAAGAAAAGGAAAAACATATAAATTTTCACCATTTGATGGTAATTATTAGACTACAATGAGACACACACATCATCACTTTCGGATATTCTAGCTTCGGAAATATATATGCCACCTATCTAAGGTTTAAAATTAGTAATGCTCAGTATACGCCATCATTTCTTGTGTTTATTTTTTACTCCAATCTGTTCACCGATTATAACGCATTACTTTTATGCAGAAAAATCTGCAGCACCTCCATTAAAAGAGAGTAAAAGTAAAGTAGATAAAAGAAACAACAAACAAAAGAAGAAAGAAGTATGATGTCGTCGTCGGATGTTGCTGCTGCACGGTTTAGTTGAATTTTGTGTTGTTCTCAACAGCGCCTCATAATCTGCGTGTGAATAACGCTCTAAAATCTAAAGAGTTCCAAGATTTCACGCAAACAAACAAGATACATATTCTGTTTGCGTCCAATAAACTTTGATATTAGAAATTTATTTGAATGTACATTCGAAATTAATTTTAAATTTAAATTTACGTATTCTCTTGAATGGTCTAAGCGATGTGTATATGGATGGTATTGTTGATATTGCCAAATATAAAATCTTTCATAAAATATCTAAAATTATCTAAAACTTTCAGTCGTATAGTTATTTAACGAATTGCTTTTCTTTATAATTATCAATATTTTTTCATCAATACCTGTAGGTTTTTCAACAGTTATGTCCTCTATAATTTCTTCCTCACGACGAATTTTCCACGGCGAAATTCCTAGAGCCACTTTACATATCACGTATTGGTTACATTGACTTTTAATGGTAAGTATAATAGTCCATAATTTATAAGCTTCATAGAGACATTTAATATTAAATGAAATATATTGATAGGGGTATAAGCTCTCATGCAGTGATCGGATGACTCCATATTTTCGACCATTGAAGAATGAAAAAGTAGGTATATAATACAGGCCTACATTTAACTCGTTATTATTATAATAGGTATTTATTTACGATGGGTATCCAATCTTTTTGTACGACTTTAATTAATCCAATAAGCAATTGTTCGTCTGTCAGGAATTAAATAGGAATTGTTGAGACCTCCTTATGGTTATTATATCTGTCTATTTTCTCCACTATCTAAATTAGTGAATAATTTAACTGAAAGAGTGTGAAAAAACATATATATATTTATTTTCATTTCATATCTGAAAGCTGATTGAGCTGAATTTTGTGTTGTTCTCAACAGCGCTTCATAAACTGCATGTGAAACTTTATTGGAAATAATTCAACATTATCTAAATGTATGAATAAAATTTGATATTGGAGATCCTGAAGTTTCTAACACTATGAGATAATTCGATGTCCTTTCTTGAAAATCTAAAATGTAAATAAATGATCTCAACGAGGTATAAAGGTAACTTACAAATAACCTAAACCAGATTGAAAGTGACATCTAGAATTCTATATTTACTAACAAACTATTTAATCGTAACAAACTTAAATAATACCGCATGTGTGTGTATTGATTATCAGTTTTGCAATTATTCAATACTTCCTTAGAAATCAGAATAAATATTATAGTGAAAATTATTACATCCATTGGTAGGTACTTTGCATCCAATATTCTAAAAAAAAAATTGAGCGTAAAATATAATAGGTTATTGTTAGGTACACTTCAGTAACTAGTTTAGTTGAAATAGTCAAAGTACCAGCAAAGATATACAAATAAGATCCAATAGATAGTTCTTGTATATATCCTCAAACGCCATTTCTTCCGACTTATTATTTATTTATTTATTTAACTCTACGTGATTATTTTCATCATTTTCACAATAAGAAATACGAAATATCTTATTTAAAATTCTCTTTCAATATTCTCCGAGTATTAATTTATAATAAGAGGCAGAGATTTTCCAAAAGAAATTACAAAGTTATTTATAATGATTGCACGTTCTATATTATTTATATTAATGATTTTTACCGGTCTTTATAATTAATATAAGGAAGGAAGGAGGTGGAGAAATCATCAAAATTTCTCTGAAAATGGTACGTACCTAATCCGCGCAGCAAAATGCTGTACAACATTTTGTGTTGTTCTCAATAGCGCCACATAAACTGAGTGTGAACAACCATAGTTGGACGATTTCGTGTATAGTTTCTTTTAATAAATGGTTACTAAATTCATTGTATTTTTTATACTGGTTGATTAAAAAAGTTAATCTGATTTTTGGATGAAAATATTTTCCGAACTACAAGCTATTTAATTCTTTTGTTGCATATGACAGAAATCTTTTTATCTTATTCATTGACGATTTCATTTTAATTTGTGACAACGAACATCAATAACAATAAAGTTATTGATTGACATCAATAACAATAAAGTTATTGATTGACATCAATAACAATAAAGTTATTGATTGACATCAATAACAATAAAGATGGTGAGAAATAAAATCGCGCAGGTAAGAAGTTATATTCCAGGAAGCAAAATTGTCAACAATTTAATATATTTTTAATTGTCAAAATTTTACAAAAATGTATAATTTCATCCGACACTGACACTAAAATTGCTTCTTCTATTTTATTCATGAGTCAACATGCTTGACACTACTCCTGTATATTAGCCCCCTGTATTAACTACAATTTATAGAGAGCAGAATATTGATATTCTAATTTTTAGTGGTTCAAAATTAGAGTTTTGTGTAGGACTTACAATTATTTACTTCTTCCTCTTAACAATTTTAACTACCACTATTTAGTACGCTAGTTTATTTTTTGTCGCGTGATTTACCGAATTGCGCAATCTCGAGAGTGTACTGCGCCCCACTGTGCACATGGTTTGAAATACTAATGCTTAAATAAAGAAAACTAATTAAGTATAGAGTTGCTGAAACAAAGTAAAACTATTTACAAATCTATTTGAATCTATTTCTGTCACCAAGTATTGGAGATACTTGGTGACAGTTTGAAACATAAATATTGATTACCTTTTCTATATTCTTCAGTAATCACTAAATTATTTTATGGATGTAGTGTTCTTAATTAAACAAACTTTAGGTACCAGTTATAAAGTTAGAAGATTCTTGTCATTATTTGGTCTATCACAGACAGCATCAAACCAATTCATGAAATCTGTTATTCTAATGTTACTCCCATTTATTTTTATATGCTTAAGACTATCTTCCTCCTTTGGTATATGATTACATTTGATTATTTTTATATTTCCTATCATATGATCACAGTTTTCTCTGGTTAATAGGTTTGTTCAACTCTTTTATTCACAATTATTGTATTTTGCTAATATAGTTTGTTCATTCTTTTTAATAACTTCTTTCTTATATACTTCATTATGTTATAATATCCTTTTTTTCACATAGTTTCCCTCCCTCCCACGCACTACACTTTATGCTAAAAACTTAAAATCCAAACTGAACAAAAAACACAGAAACACATGTTTTGATATAATAATTGAAGTACCTCGTGTGGCAAGTGTGTGTTCTTTAACTGATCAATAACGTGAATATATTTGATTACAAATTAGAATGATCAAGCTACAGTTTGTGTTGTTCTCAACAGCACTTCATAAACTATTATTATGAGGTTATTTAAACTCAAACGTTGAAGGTTTTATCAGGTTTCAAGCTTTCGAATAGAAAGATTTCTATTCATCATCAGGAGAAAGGGGAAAACTTCGACCTGACAAAACCTGACAAAATATTCTATTCGAAAGCTTGAAACCTGATAAAACCTTCAACGTTGAGTTTAAATAACCTCATAATAATATGGACTTCCCGTTGAGTTTGAATCTTTTCCGTCAAAACTTCATAAACTGCCAATGAAGAACAAAGCTATTCACAATTTTCACCCAAACAAATATGATTTAAATCATTTATCTATCCTGTTTGTGTTTGATAAATTTTGATATAAAAAATTGTAGATTTAGATTACTTCATTTTGTTGAACGATGTATAACTAACTATATTATAAACTTGAATCATATGACTTACAATTTGAGTCACAATACGTTTTTATATTTATGGCTTATCTAATATCCGCAAGTCAATGGTTCATTAATTTTGCACACATATTCAATAGGTACTGTTTCAATAATTAGAAAAAGAAAGTAACTTTTCTAGATATGTATATTTAATTTCCTGTGGGAATAATCATTTGATCGCAAATTAAAAGGGATGACATTTATGGTACCTTTTAGTATATATTTTAATAAATTATGCCAGGAAAATATAACAATGAAACAGTTCTTCACAAGATGTTGCCTCTCTAAATCGTCATTAGAGGAGGCTATGAATCATTTTACTTGTTATTCACACGCAGATTATGAGGCGCTGTTGAGAACAACACAAAATTAAGCTAAAACGTTCAGCAGCAGAGTCGTCGTCGTCAATTTACGGACACGATTGATGATGATGCGTTGTTATGCGTTGGCTACTCGTTGCGTTGTTATGCGTTGGCTACTCTAGAAAATTTACACAGATATTTAGCAGAAAAGTAACTTCAGTATCAAAACAGTATCTTTCCCATTAAACATGTCTAACTAATATTTTCTCTATTTTTAGTAAATCAGGTTCCATTTTACATTTCAATTTGCTACAGACAAAATAATGATAAGCTATTAAACCTGTTTATGCAGCACTGTTGACAGATCACAGTTACACTTTTCAGCTCTCTCTCAAGTAGCGTAATTAATTTTGTCCATTCACTAAATTAAATAGTTCCACCTAATATGTCCAACTGACAAATTCTTACAATGAATATTTCTAATATTTGTTTCCTATTCAATAGGAGTATTCCAGTAAAATCAGTCTAAATGAGTGTGGCAAACTGTTTTTTATTTAATTAGTAAAAACTTTAAAATTCAGGCGATGGCCTATGAAGCGCTGTTGATGAGTTTCATTGAGAAAACAACTGCCTTGATTTCACTCACAACCTTTTTTCTTCTTTCTCTAACCATGTACCTACTACCCCTTTAGCAATTTGATACAAAACTATGTACCCCTTAAAAATTTAAGATATACAAGCCAGGTAAAATAACCCAATTTTCATTCAACTTTTATTAATAATATTTTTTAAATTATGAATAAATTAATAAGGCATAATGCATGTCTGTACTAACTAAACCATGTGCAATACTCGGTAGATTGGCTCTTTTTCAAATATATTAATTAGGATATTTCTGTTCTCTTTTACTAATCCCTCCAAAGTTACCTCCCCTGAGTTAGGCAAATGTACCCTCAGGGGTACATGTACCCCCAGGTTGGGAAACCCTGTACAGTTAAATGAAAACCTAAAAATACGTAAGTAATTAACTAAAACAAAACTAATATATAATTTATAAATAAAGCAAGCAGTTTTAGGGCTTAGAACGGTAAATTAACATTACTCGAATATGTCGATCCAAAATTTTTAATTTGCGCTGCTGCTGATGCGAGTTTTAGCTGAATTTTGTGTTGTTCTCAACAGCGCCTCATAATCTGCCTACGAGAACAATAGTGTTTCATATTATGTTATGATTATTATGATAATCATTTATCCTGTTTGTGAATTAAAATTAAATCATTATAAAACGAGACAGAATTTTCTGAGATCGAATTTTCCTAGAATCGATAATCTATGGTACTTTTTAATGTACATTTAATCAATTAATTCGAAGAAAATATAATAAAGGATACATTATTCTTCAAAAGTTATTGCATTTTTCTCTCGTCATTTGTGGTATGAATCATTTCACTTTAAGTTTAACACTCGAATTACGAGGCGCTGTTGAGAAAAGCACAAAATGGAGCTTGATGTAATTTTTCGTTTTTGTTTTTTGTTTTACAATGATTGGATTTATTTATTTATACTGTCTGTACCTTAAAGTTTCCACTGAAACTAATAAAAAATATGTGATCAATTTTTCTTTCTAAATGGTGGAAACTTTTCATGACGGAATTTTCCATTGATTGAAATGAATTTATTTTCTTCCACTGGTGAACTTTTTAAACTAAACTTTTCACGTGGAATTGGGTGGGAGTCGTGAAATTTACCGGCCACGCTACTTCATGTGTCGTTCCTCTACAGCGCTTCATAATTCAAGTGTGAAGATACAGTGAATGTCAATGTAGAGATGCAATAAAATTTATAGTTATTAGAACGCCTTCCCACTTCTTATAATTCAATAGATTCTACACACAGCTCAATTAATTTAAAATATTGGACTTTTACGATTATCATTAATCGATTAAGATATGCTATTAAGCATATCTTGCATCAACATATGCTTATAATAACCGTAAAAGTCCTATTATTTAAATTAATTGAGCTGTGTGTAGGAGAATCTGTTAAATTTAAAAGAAGTTAAAAGTGCTCTAATAACTATATAATTATTGCATCTCTACATTTACAATTCACTGAGTCTTCACACTTGATTATGAAGCGCTGTAGAGAACGACACAAGAAGTAGCGTGGCCGGTAAATTCACTCGCGGAATATAATTTTTTAAATCTCATTCCCACGTGAAAAGTTAGTTAAAAAAATCCTTGAATATTTCCAACACAGTTGTTTAATTCAATCAATGGAAAATTCCGCCATTGAAAAAATTGTAATCAACTTCTCTTAGTTTCAGGATATTCC